>JAVTVY010015712.1:0-62232 GCA_036873755.1 Hanleya hanleyi | reverse complement strand
TTTCACTTATTAGAAGAATGATATTGCCTTGAAACCCCTGCACAAAAGATTAACAAACTGCCTGCACAGTATTGCCACCACTGCTATTTAACACCATGTTATGGTATAGCTAAAAGAGAACAATATCAAGAAAAAATCCAGTTGCGCATCTGACTCCATAAAGCTCCCAGGCGAGTGAAGTCTGTTCAACTTAATAATAACTGTGCCTTGTGAGTTTGACTCGCCTGGGAGCTTTATGTTGATGTTCAAATGTAAGAAGGAGAGTGCTCCAAGCTATATATCTGATTTGTTTAAAGTAGTAATTGCTGAGTATGGAATGAGATGTGCTGACTAGAAGTCTTATCTACTCGAAATATGAAGTTGCAAATGTTCAGAGAGTTTTTTCGAGGTGCCAAACTATGGAAAGGCTCAGATGATAATATCAACATGGTGCCTTCCAGAATTTTAAAAATCTATTTCACGAGAGAAATATCTGAAGCAACCTAAGAATACTAAGAACATATATGCCATACTTCAATTCAAATGTTTCTGATGAAGCACATTATTATTCTTGTTATTTAGAAATGATTATATATCTTATTTCAAGTGTTTATGTCCCTTGAATTTATATATAAACCCATTGTATCATATACCCATGAGGACCTAGCTCTTTGGAAAGCCCGGTGAAATAAATTAATTTGAAGTTAGAAATTTGGGGTAATGTAAATCTTATGGTTTACCGTATGCTCAAGGCTCGTAAAAATGGCAATCTACAATTCCTACACCCTGTACTACCTGTTACAGGACTGTACGGGTTGAAGTCACACGGACGCGGTTTGCCAAATAATTCTGGGTTGAGTGGCTTGAGTTATGACCACTCCATGTATATATAGAAAACTCTAAACACCACATAATGCATTAAACCTTCAAGTACTCCTGCCATAAAATAGTATATTATTGCCCACATCATCTAGTCAGTTTTCTAGAAATTCAACAAGTGCCATTTTGATAGGTATATTTGACACCATAGGTTGATTTATGAACGCCATATAATTCTTGAATACGATGTTTAGATAAGACATAGGCTATACTGCTGGCGAGACAGTTACATATAGATTGATATATCTAAACTTTGATCTGCACTGAAAACTTCCTCTCCGAAATAATTAGATTGTAATTCCAATATTCCGAGTTTTAGTCTATTCCTTATACTAAAAAAACAACAACAAGAATCTACCATGGATTCAAATTCAAATGAAAAAGTCAATCTACTAACTGTAATTTCTAAGCTGAAAGATCGATTTTCAATCGGAAAAGATTGGTCACTAAGATTATTGTATTCCATCTCTGGATGTATATATATTAAAGATAGCCCAAAATAAATACAACAATCACAGTCCGTTTTCTCACTATTGGATTATTTTCCGCAGTCCGGGCACCAAAAGTAACAATTATCCAAGGAATCCTGTTCTCATGTTTATATAATAGTGGCACTCTAAAAGTATCCCACTACAGACTCCAAATCTCCCAGCTCCACAGCTCCTAACTCCGAAGCTCCAAGCTCCAAAGCTCCTAGTTTAACTCCCAGCTCCCTTAATTCACTCATTGGCGTTCCGTTTCTCCATATGCTAATATATGGTGGAAATACCTAAATCGAATGATAACTAGCATATCTCTAACTTAACATTGTAAACACAATACACACTGAGGAAAGCATTTTGATATTTTTCAAATAACGTGGTAATACTTTATACTAGAGATAGCGGTGTTAGTCTGTGTAATATAATTGAACAAGAACGAGGGAGTTTATTGGTCAATAGCGTTCTCATATTGTGGATATATGTTATTAGTTCACCGCATTTACGCCCTTTGTAAAGTAAAAATCGGGAGAAATAAAACTAAACCACGGGAGATCGCCGCCATTGCACGTTTGTTCGATGACGTTTGTTCGATGAGACGCCGCTACTTTTAACTCAGAGAGGCCGAATAACAGCACTTAGGTAGTTTGTATCACTAGTGTAATCGACCCGCTACTCGGGCATGTAGATCGCGATGTAATTCATATTCACGAATAAAGTTCACAGATTTGATTTTTACAATTCTGATACTACAGGAATGTGCGGAAATACATAGGCAGCTCTTTACGGGTATACAAACCCTTGTCCAGCACAATATAAAAATTCATGCCATTCCCATTCGCGAGAGTTGTGCGATGAGGTATGAGTCATCACTGCACGCCCAGCGGTTCCTGAATTAGAAATGGGTGATATATATCGGGGTGCTGGGTGAAATAATTTGTCTTCCTGGTTGGAATAAATGATTGTTTCAAAACCAAGTCCAGTCGATGACGCTATCATTACATAATTAAAAAAATACTCGTTTGGCAAACATATAGAAGAAGGATGGATATGCATTTCAGATACACCTGCCAATAATTAGGTAGTTAAAGGCATCACAGCCTACAAAAACACCTTACTATTTCACGGTAATCCACACATTGGCCAAACAATGCGAACACATGTGATTCCCTCGCCAATGATTGGTACATTATTATTATTATCTTGGTACTGTAACTTTTTACCTGCAATATTTTCCCATAAACGCAGCATATAGTTATATAATATACGGTAATTTATATGAGTCTCAAATATTAGTTCCACAGTAGAATAGCTAGTTTTAAATAGGACGGGTAATTTAACTGAAGGCCAATCACGTACATGTACTGGAAAACACAATGTGGGCGATGGCTATCTACTGAATGCAGGATTTGAAACTCGTATTCATAGGTACACCCTCAGCATACTTGTGTATGTGCCCAGTCCAATTTCGACACTAATTTTATATCGTCTATCATATATATTATAAGACAGAAAAAACATAATTTGTGTGTATTCAGTCTGACTCCATCCCCTGAGACCAAAATAGTCGTTTGTCACTCTCATGAGCAAGACTTTTAAAAACAAGTCTAAACCTATTACTTGCCCCTCTTGCACTTGATCTTTTATATGCCCGGCACTAAACCGAGTCACCTGCATAAATCTTTCTTCCTGCCAGGCTACTACACATGCACTTCAACTACTCCCCGCCCATTTCAATGTTTATAGTGCTTTCTCCGTAGCCATTGACACATCAATGGACCCTAAATCTGCCATGTTGACCAACGCAGAATGATATACCATACATACGCACAAGCCAAAAAAAAAAAGAAAAATACAGTCAAAATTCACTCAAATAAATTCAAATATATCAGACTCTCAGTGAGTTTCCACTCCAGAAACACACTAAAATAAATGAAAGACAGCTCACATCGGTATATTCCCTACAAAACACCAAATACGACACCAAAAATAAACAGTAGTGTCAACTCTTCACACCCGATAAATGAAATAAATATTGAAGCATGGGCAAGTTTCCATTCAGTTGACTTTTAAACAATGACAGACTTTCCTGAACTGAACAAGGAACGAATTCTTCACGTGTCGGATCACCAAAATGGGCAAATATACCTGGATAAGTTCAGAAAAACGACCCGATGAGCGATGTTTTAACCGACGAGTTTACAGTTGACAAATTTAAGTCTATCACTTGCTGACACGAACCCTAAGAAAGAAATGGGAGTATTCAAATTAGGTGCCAACCGTCCAAGAAATATCTTGAAAAAAACGCGTTTCCCTTTTATCAGGATGGATAAAACTATAGCAGATAAAAAAGAACCAATTGTTCTCAACTGAGCCGCGAATATTTAGGGGGTTTACCGTAAATCCAACATTCTATTCCACAAGCTCCTCGTAAACGCCGGCCCCAGCTTCACTGCAAAATCTTCAGTCCGAAATCCAGACACAAATATACTACCACATAGCAACACTGAATACAATCTAAAAAAAAAAACAATATAACAATAACAAATCACATAGACACCGTCAAACAGCAACACCTGGAGCGACAATGGGCAAAGACCTCCTTGAAAATTTACAATCTAATAAGCCCGGTACAAATATTTGGGAGTCGTATAGCCCTGCCAGGCTCAAATCGCCTGTTCGATGACGTTTGTTCGATGAGACGCCGCTACTTTTAACTCAGAGAGGCCGAATAACAGCACTTAGGTAGTTTGTATCACTAGTGTAATCGACCCGCTACTCGGGCATGTAGATCGCGATGTAATTCACATTCTATTCCACAAGCTCCTCGTAAACGCCGGCCCCAACTTCACTGCAAAATCTTCAGTCCGAAATCCAGACACAAATATACTACCACATAGCAACACTGAATACAATCTAAAAAAAAAAACAATATAACAATAACAAATCACATAGACACCGTCAAACAGCAACACCTGGAGCGACAATGGGCAAAGACCTCCTTGAAAATTTACAATCTAATAAGCCCGGTACAAATATTTGGGAGTCGTATAGCCCTGCCAGGCTCAAATCGCATCCAATAAACAACTAAATCAATCCGGTTTTTGACAACCTGTTCGCCACAATCTGTCTCATAACAATAATACTGTAGATATGGCGAAGTAGTATACAAAGCGTGAATTGAGTCAATAGCGCGTTAGTGCGCATGCGCAGAACCTTGGGTGACGTCAGAATTGGTTGTGTGCGCATGCGTGTGTGTGGATGGTGGGTCCAAGATGGCGGTGTGTGGATGTGTCATTGAGTGCAAGTGTGGATGGTGGGACCAAGATGTGGATGGTGGGACAGTGTGTGTGGATGGTGGGACCAAGATGTGGATGGTGGGACAGTGTGTGTGGATGGTGGGTCAGTATGTGGATGGTGGGACCAATATGGCGTCCGGTGTGAGTGAGTGGAAGTGTGGATGGTGGGACCAAGATGTGGATGGTGGGACAGTGTGTGTGGATGGTGGGTCCAAGATGTGGATGGTGGGACAGTGTGTGTGGATGGTGGGTCAGTATGTGGATGGTGGGACCAAGATGGCGTCGGGTGTGAGTGAGTGCAAGTGTGGATGGTGGGACCAAGATGTGGATGGTGGGACAGTGTGTGTGGATGGTGGGTCCAAGATGTGGATGGTGGGACAGTGTGTGTGGATGGTGGGTCAGTATGTGGATGGTGGGACCAAGATGGCGGCCGGTGTCAGTGAGTGTAAGTGTGGATGGTGGGACCAAGATGGCGGCGTGTGTGTGTGTGTGTGTGTGTGGATGGTGGGACCAAGATGGCGGCCTGTGTGTGGATGGTGTGAGTGAGTGCAAGAATGTATTCATCCGCGGTGATGCAGTCATGTCTGGCGGTGATTCGGTCTCGGGAAAAAGCTTCCGCCGAGAAAAAGTAGTGTCTAGATAAAATGGTCCGATGGGGTCGAGTGAGGTATCAAAGTGAAGCCTAGGTGAGGGGGCATCTAATGGGCTGGGTGTGGGATTGAAATATCGGCATTGTGCGCATGCGCGGTGGCCGAAGGGTATGAAAATAGCCTTTTTGGAGCTAGGGGATTGACTACTGGTCCAGTGGGGTCGAGTGAGGTATCAATGTGAAGCATTCATGAAGGGGCATGTAATGGGCTGGGTGTGGGGTTGAAATATCGGCATTCTGCGCATGCGCGGTGACCCAAGGGTATGGAAATAGGCGGTTTGGAGCTAGGGGAGCCACTAATGGACCGATGGGGTCGAGTGAGGTATCAAAGTGAAGCTTATGTGAAGGAGCATCTGATGGGCTGGGTGTGGGGTTGAAGTATCGGCATTCTGCGCATGCGCGGTGTCCGAAGGGTATGAAAATAGCCTTTTTGGAGCTAGGGGATTGACTACTGGTCCAGTGGGGTCGAGTTAGGTATCAAAGTGAAGCTTAGGTGAGGGGGCATCTAATGGGCTGGGTGTGGGGTTGAATTAGGGTGATTCTGCGCATGCGCGGTGGCCGAAGGGTATGAAAATAGCCGTGTTGGAGCTAGGGGATTGACTACTGGTCCAATGGGGTCGAGTGAGGTATCAAATTGAAGCCTATGTGAGGGGGGCATCTAATGGACTGGGTGTGAGGTTGAATTAGGGTGATTCTGCGCATGCGCGGTGGCCGAAGGGAATGATTTTCTTTTTTTTCCTTTTTTTAATAGTAAAAAAAAATTTCAACCCCACACCCAGTCCATCAGATGCTCCTTCACCTAAGCTTCAATTTGATACCTCACTCGACCCACTACCTCCAAAAAAAAAATAAAAAATTTTAGAGTGTATTATACACTCCTGAAGGAGCTAAACAATTTTTTTTTTTTTTTTTGGAGGTAGTTGGTCGAGTGAGGTATCAAATTGAAGCTTAGGTGAAGGAGCATCTGATGGACTGAGTGTGGGGTTGAATTAGGGTCATTCTGCGCATGCGCGGTGACCCAAGGGTATGGAAATAGCCGGTTTGGAGCTAGGGGAGCCCCTAATGGACCGATGGGGTCGAGTGAGGTATCGATGTGAAGCATTCGTGAAGGGGCATTTGATGGGCTGGGTGTGGGGTTGAAATATCGGCATTCTGCGCATGCGCGGTGGCCCAAGGGTATGGAAATAGCGGTTTTGGAGCTAGGGGAGTCCCTAATGGTCCAGTGGGGTCGAGTGAGGTATCAATGTGAAGCATTCATGAAGGGGCATCGGTTGGGCTGAGGATGGGGTTGAACTATACCGTTTAGGTGTATTGATGATAATAAAATTTAAAGATCACATGTCCAACACATACTCACATAATGAAAGCAAGAATCGAACTTGCGTCCCCTCGAGATGAAGGATACCCGTCCAGGTTTCATTTTTTTTGAGGTGTACTGAAATGCTCTCTCTAATTTATGCCACGGTATCTATTTTTACAGCTGTCAACTGTTATGGTTTGGTCACAATGTTGCCATTTTCTCCCTATATTTAGCGTCCACAAAAAGAAGAGTATATTACAGCAATTATGTTCAAGAAAACACCCCGCTAGAAAATTGTCTTCAAATTGTCTGTTGTTGTGGGAGTATAAAAAAATCCTGGTCAACAGGGGCGCGTATATTTCGTGCGACGCTATGTTGCCAATGCATTGAAATTTGAATAGGTTGTCTGCATGGGTTTCAACACAAGTATAGCACTAAAGTCTAGCTTACCTGATAAAAGAGTTTAGTCCAGATGATCTGGGGCTGTTTTTTTCCTAGGTGGGTATAACACACCATGAAGCCTTCATCACGATGCATTCGTATGCTAAAAAATATGGGTATGATCACCCCCAATCTCATTTCCATATATATTTTTTCGAAATTCACAGATATTTCCATCGGTAAATCCGGTGTTCAGTATACCACGTGGATGAAATGATTTCGGCCAACGGCACATACACACATGTTCGGTGGCCTACATCATCGTTCAATCGCTGCTCATAAAGGCTGCGTTCAGCTCACCAGAACTGTATACACTTCGAAATCTGTGAAAGAATATCAATTTTCACGTTTCCTGTCTGATATCACACAAATTTATGCGTCCGCTCGAACACAACACAGCACACTCCCTCGATTACAGTCCACGTGTGACGGGTATACATGCAGGCGATGAATCATGCAGAGTTTCGTCACATTATTGATCTCAGCGGACACCGAAAGGAAGAAAGTTCCGTTATAAACTGCGACAGAGAATGTTCCCCAGCTCAGAAAACAACACAATGATCAGTGAAATCGTCCTCCGTATGCAGGACGCTAACAAAACGCTAACAAAATGGCTGCTCAAGGTCAATTTGCCCGGATAATCGCGCCAGCCAAACCACAGTCCCATCTATACGCTTTGGTGCAAGGGAGACAACTCGGACTAGACCAATTCCCAGGCGAAGATCATGTCCGCTATATTTGGCCTGTATGGGTATAGGGGTGGTCGTTTTTTTTATGGCTTTTACTATGAGCTATGAGGTTGATCATGTAGAATACGATGGAAAAAACTATCAAAGTACCGGGTAGGCTTGTATATAGATCCATATAGACCCATATACACTCATATACTGGGATATTAGTATGTATAAATCCATACGGGGTGGACATGTTGGAGTCTAGGTGGAGCACCAGTGACCCAATGGGGTAGAGTGAGGTCTTATTTTAAAGCTCTCGAGGAAATAAATAAATAAATAAATAAATAAATAATAATAAAAAAAATCAAAAAAATCGGCGAGTAGTAGACGAAGGGAAAATTGGAAAGTACTGACCATGCCCCAGAATACTTCATATGCATATCACGGCCTTAAGGCCTATGTAAGATGTAATCTACTTCACAGTTTAGTAGCATAAAAAGCGCAAGTCCTATTGACCTTGCCCCTTCCAAAGAAATAAAATCGGCTCTATTTTACAGGAGTATATACGCAGGTCACGTGGGTTGTCACGTCACTTCCGGGTTTTCACTAAACACTACCTCCAAACATAGAAGAGTTCCAATTTTTCCCTTAGACGTCCGTATGTTCATCCTCCAAACCCACAAGAGTTCCAATGTTCAACCGCCGGGGTGTTTTCCTGCCCCGCCCCAGCGCCCCGCAGCGCGCGCGCGCGCGCGTCATCCCGCGTCATCCCCGGCAGTGCGCGCGCGGACGCGGGTCAAAAGGTCAAAGGGTCACCTCCAGGTCAGAGGGTCCAATGTCCAATGAGACAATGTTGCGGCATCGCTATAGTCAGAGCTTGAGCACAAAAAAAAGGGGGATTCTAGATGAACCTGGGAAAGATGGGCAGGTCCATTTGGACCAATCAGCGGTCGAGAAAAAGAGCCAATCAGCGGTCGAGAAAAAGAACCAATCAGCGATTCGAACAATCAGCCAATCGAATTGGGGTACTCACGGTGTGCTTTCGCTGACGTCCGCGCCTACATCTGGGTTCTTGTACACCCGGATAATGTTTTTCTGGACATGGATGGGTTACCTTTGGCTCCATTCTAGGTCACTGATTGGCTAATACGGTGTTCAAAGCCACTTTCATGCATTATGCTCATAGAACTTATAGTCATAATCTATACGTGTTGGACGAGTCTCTTCACTCACCGTATACACGTACCTCAATGAAATGCCTGCTCCAAACCTAGACCAAAGACACGTACTTGGTCTGTAGGCTGATTTCATTGGCTCTCTATTTTTACTATAGTGCTCTTGCATTCTAACCTTGATGGGTTCCCTAGAACTTATAGTCATCAACATAATCTATACGTGTTGGACGAGTCTTTTCACTCACCGTATACACGTACCTCAATGAAATGCCCGCTCCAAACCTAGACCAAAAACACGTACTTGGTCTGTAGGCTGATTTCATTGGCTCTCTATTTTTTACTATAGTGCTCTTGCATTCTAAACTTGATGGGTTACATTTTGGCCCCATCCTACACCCCTGATTTCAGTTTGACTGAATCTCCACATTGGGCATTGATGCATTAGGAATAAAACACACAAGACAGGGTTTTTTGGTGAGATCTCATTTTTTTTTATTCAGTGAACAACGTGAGAACAACCACGTGAAAACTCAAGCCCAGAACAAGGGGCTTGTAATTAACTGAAGCCCAGAACAAGGGGCTTGTAATTAACTGAAGCCCAGAACAAGGGGCTTGTAAACTTAAGCCCAGAACAAGGGGCTTGTCATTAACTTAAGCCCAGAACAAGGGGCTTGTCATTAACTTAAGCCCAGAACGGGGCTTGTACATTGAAATGATGGGCGGCCCAGTCATAGACGAGTACATCGCGGTCCTCGGCCTGGGGGTACTCGTCAAACATCTGTACGATGGTAGATAAGGGTCTTCCCGGCATCGATGGTACAGGTAAAACAAGCAATATTGTCCGCACACGCCACTGGTCAGGCTTTGCAACGTTTGACTGTTCCAACACCACGTCTCTGTGCCTTGATCCATGAAGTCTGTTAAATCGGGATGGAGGGTGGCAGGCCGTACGGGTCAAAGTATTCGCCCTGCTGTTCTGTCAAGTACACGGCCACCCAGTGTTCACCGGGTCGCTCCATCGGGTCCGTGTTGAGAACGTAAGCAGCCGGATACATACGGTCTAATGGAAACACATCTCGGGCGAACACACCTTGAAAGACCCTACGTGTCTCTGGGTCATTCTCCAGCACGGTGGTTATCTGGTCTGTATCCATGTTAGGTAGAGAAGTCACACAGGACGTTGCGCGCCTTGTCCACTTGAATGATGTTGTCAAACTCGGCGTAGCAGATCACATTGACGGTGGTCGCCAGGGCTCGTGCAAAGTGGATTCCCAACCGTAAGTTGCCTTGCTTGGCCAGGGCCAGCTGATGGTCGTTCTCTAAGGTGGGGGTTAGATCGAAACAGAACAACGTGTATCCGTTCGCGTAGTCCTCCCGACTGATCATATTCCCTTCGTCCTGGTTGATTTGACCGGTGGCTGTAAACAGGCTCTGATAGGCTCGAATGAAATTCCTCCGCCCAAAGTTCGGGGTTAAGGCCGTGGCTGGCACCTGCTGTCCATCCACATGCAGGGCCACAAAATTGATGCCGAAATGTTTAAAGTCAAACGGATTCTCTGGGTAGGCTCCGCTGAAACCGGTATTTTCCACACAGGCCAGGATCAATCGCTTGGGTAGTTCCCCCAGGAACAGGTTTTCTTTGTTGGCGCCCATATTTCCAGCAGGCACAGAGAACACTTTGGTTTGCACACGTCGGATAGGGTACTGGGCTGGTTTTGTTTTCAAGGCTTTCATGTGCCCCAATTGAACGGCTGGATTCGGTTTCACTTTTCGGACATACAGGACTGCGTCTTGGATGACAATCTTATAGTCCGCTGCATGCCCCTCTACGTTAGTGGCCATTAAGGCGAAGGTCGGAGGCGCCCGTATCAGTCGAATTTTGATGGGGATCTTGTTCAAGAGGTACCGGTCTTGCATGAACATGTCTGCATGCAGTCGACCCATCATATCCACCGAGGCACTGTTCGCAGTGAAAGCCTTCCGTTTGTTATATCCCCCACTGTCCGCCGTGTCCATGTGCTCGGCCGTGTCCCTGTAGAATAAAGCGGTTGTCAGCTGAGATTTTTTAGCCTCTCGGCCATACGACAACAGTGTCTCGATGTAGGCTCGATAGGGTACGTGTTGGTGGAGTCACTGATGAGTTTGTCGCTGAGAAAAATATCCACCTGCTGAAACATCGAGTGCAGCCAGAGATTCGTCGGGCCCACCGTTGCTTGGTCAGCGATTCTGGTGCCAGCTCCATTGACCACCTTGGCTTTCATATACAAGTAGGTATGGGCTAAATCCACATAGGCCGTATCCGCATTACTGATGGTGAACTCGATGGGCCCGGTTTCGTTGATGCTGGAGAGCGGGAGATGCTCCACCCATAATCCTTGTTCGACACTGGTTTGTGTGGGCGGCACCGTCCACAAATCAAATTCACTGTTGGTGGAGGGGCAGGACTCGGCGTGGATTAAGGCCATGTTTTAAGAAAAGATATCCTTTGTCTTCTTGGATGTGCGTCGTCGCTGGATCGGTCGTCGACTGGTGCGTGGTCTCGGTGGGGCAGCTCTTTTATTCCCTACGGTGCGTTGTGCTTTGGCCACCAAGACGCCTCCCGCTTCTTTGACCCGCCGTTTCAAGGATTCTTTGGGTGCCGTACTCCCCAAGACATCACCGGCCACTTGCAGTCCACTGCGTACCGCTTGTTTGCCGATTGCTTTCACCCCACGCGTCACCAAGGGCAGGAACGTTTTCACAATGCTGCCGAGTATGTTCCCCAGACCATGTCCTCGTTGCATGCGTGCACCGCTAAATACCGGAAAGCCACCCCGGCCTGTTGGGCATAATAGTCGGCATAGCTGCGTGCATCGCACTCGTAAGGTACTTTCATTATGCAAAGTGGGGAGCACGTGCTTGTCGAAAATGAAGTGGCAGCACCACTTTTCCTCGTTCGAATGCCACCGGTCGTCCCGTGTCATCTCTTATATCCACCGTGATCGTGTTGATGTCAGTTTGTCGTACGGGCAAGTAGAGCATGTGGGTGAAACTGTGGGTGACTTGACCTTCATACTTCTTTTTAATGGGGACCACCCGTAACAGAGGTGTGTTGATATCGCCCACGATGTGGTTGTCCACCACGTCCGAGTAGACGTAGAGTCCGTACATACCCGACTTCATATCCATCGGCATCTCCCCATGGTGTTGGCTGGGACCAGCGAACGTCTGTAGATCGAAACCCAGCATTTGCTGTAGTGTAGGACTGAGTTTCACATTCACGGTATCGGTGACGGTAAGCTGTGCCTTGTCGTTGTGTACGTTGACATCGAAGAACACGTTTCTCTTGAAGCGCAAGGCTATCAGGCGTGTTGCACTATCCGTCACCCCCGTAGCGCCTTATAATGCATCAGTCTTGACAGCCCACCCACGAACTCTTTGGGGGTATCGTATTGGCCTTCGGGCAGGGTGAGTCGGGTGTTTTTGCCTTCGTAGGTCACCTCGTACCACACTTCATTGGCTCGCACGTTGTACCACGAGTTAGGGTATTGGATATCCACGAGGGCACATTCCCAGCGTCCAGGTAAATGTAACGGTTGTGGTAACTGGGTGACGTACTTGGCCACGGTGTTGTCAGGAAACACATCCAGCGAACTGTTACGGGGTAGGGTCAGGTAAAACATGGCGACTGAGCTGTCCTGCTGCTGCTGTTGGTTTTAATAGGTCTTCCAGGCCTTGGGCGGTTGTGTGCGGCGTCGTGTTCGTCGCGTTGACTTGCTACGTGTCACGGCTCTGGAGATGTGGGGTGTCTTGATCAAGGGTGTTTTTTTATAGTCGCGAAAAGAAAGTGCCCGTTGTGGTGGTGTTTTGGGGGGGTGACTCCGGTTCCCAGTCGGATTCCCAAGAAGGTAGTGGGCCACTCGGCGATTGCTGGGTTTGCTGCATAAAGGCCCAGCGGTGGGGGTTCCCCACCAATTCCTGTGGTACATGCATGTCTTTCAAGCCTTGAGCGAAGACCTCCCATCCTCGAGGATCCGTGTGCGATCTGCGTTTACGCATCAGGTCATTCACTAAATCCGTCATGTGGTGCCGGGGACCACCTGATTCTGTACCAGGAGTTCGCCTTTATCATTCCAAGTCATGTTAGGATTCTGTTTCATCCGTTGTAATACCAGGCCAGCTTGTTTCTTGAACGAGGCAGGTACACTCTTCAGCACTTCGTCTTCCACCCACTGTGGGGCTGTGGGGGCTACCTGACCCGGCTGTTGGAGCGGTGCTGAGTTCAGCGGTCTGTCACGTGGTGGTGGTGGTGGTGGTGGTGGTGGTGCTGCTGTTGCTGGGGTAGACAGGGTTTTGTATTGGTCCATGAACGTCATGTACCGTTGAAGCGTCTCATTGTAACGTTGTACTTTCTCACTGTCGCTTAACCCCGGTCTCTGTAAGATCTGTTGCATCTCTCCATCGAGGCTGTTTATGGTCTTCACCGTAGGTGGGACAGGGTAGGGTGATTGGAGGTTTTGCAGAAACCGTGGTTCGACGAGGACCATTTTTTTCGTGTGGTTCATTGTCGGCCGAAGAGTCCACCCAGTACTGGACCCAACACGGAAGCGGCCAACGGTGCTAAGATGGCCCCGAGAAAGCCGCCTTTCTGTAACACCTTTTTCTTTTGTGTTTGAGGGACCCGCTTGTGGACTAGGGTTCGGAGACCTGTCTTATGCTTGGCCAACTTGGTCTTCTGAGCCGGAGTGAGTGGTACGTTGCCTTTTAACAGGTTGTACCCGATCTCGCACAGACAGCGTACAAGGTCAGGGTCCGCACCGCGTACAATGGTTCGGACTAACTCGGGTGGGGCCGTCTTCAATACACGGAGCGTGGGAGCGTGCTTCCGTACTCGCGCAGACATCCTGTACAACTAATGCTAGAACCCACAACTCTGCCCTTTTTATCCACCTCACAGACAAAGTCAACCCTGCTGTGGTATTCATTCTTTTTATTATTCCCCATCATCAAACACACAGACCCAGCTGGGGGCGCCACTGTGGATGTGTTTACATTATTTTTGCATGTACACGTGGTGGGTCTCTCCGGGAAAGATGCCGGTCCGTAGTCGAAGGTGGTCGGGGTGGCTTGCTTGAGGTCGAAGAGCATATACCCGTGCTGAGGGGTTGTGGCATCTTTGAAGGCTTCCAACGCAAACGGTGTGCGGCCGGGATACATCTGTCTCGCCAGGTGCAGCAGTTGAGTGGTATCTCTCGGGTTTTTGAAGACCACCAGGTAGTGGGCATTTAAGCTGATATTCCGATGTTCTTTGTTTTTACTGAACAGATTCTGCACAATGTAGATGATGCTGAGCCGTCGATGATGGCTGCCTTTGGTAAAGAGTTGGGTGACCCGTGCATCCGTCTCCGCCATGAGATCATCCAGAACCACCAAGGTGTCGGGTTCCAAATCGGCCAGGTTGGGTAGGCCTTCCACGAACGTGATGTGGGGCATTGCTGCATACGCTTCCTGCCATTCTCCGTAACACCACACGACTCTGGCAATGGGTGGAGTGATCATGCTGTCGGCGTGTTGAAGGAGCTTCCTGACGAAGTGCGTTTTGCCGGAGCCCGTCGGTCCTGCGATGACGCAGGTGAAGGGATGCTGCCACCGAGTGTCCATGGTTCGAGGTGTATCCGTTGTCGTGGTAACCCGCTCTTGTAAATTTCGTACGAGTGAACTGGAGTGGTGGTGGGTACAACGTCGGTCGTCGTTGTCTGTTCACGTTCGGGGATGGTGCTGAGGGTGAGTACAACGTGGCTGGTCGGTTCACTGTGAGGGATGAAATCCGGTAGGTGTTCAGACGTAGTGGGCGTACTTGGTGTAGGTGTAGAGCTCGACGTGGCTTGTACGCGGGGTGTGGTGGTGACTGGGCTCGATACGACTGGTGCTCTCTGTAGATCCGTTTCACTGATGGGTGGTGTTCTCAGTTGGTTAAGTAACGTGCTGACATAGGCTACGTCGTAAAACACACCTCCGTACAACACACTCAGCAGGGTTAGCAATAGCACCCCAAAGACCACTTGCGCTTTGCGCGTTTTGCGAGACGCTGTCTTCAGAGGCAGCTGCTGTTGGTCCATAGCACTGTGGTCGGATGTGGAATGAAGGAGGACGGCAGTGGTGTCTGGTTTTATAGTCGTTTCACCTGGTTGGCCGCGACCCAGGAATTGAAGGAACTGGGCCAGCCTTGCCATTTCACGAAATGAAACAGTTTGCCAAGTCGACGTTCCGTTTTCAAAATCTGCTCCACCGTGTAGTAGTCTTGCTGTGTTTTTACAACAGGCTGTAATTCCGTGTCGTAAAACGTCCCCAGCAACGTTTCCCCTTGGAGATCTTCCAGTTCATAGACTCGCCGCTGTCGGGGTAGGCGCCGTTTAATCAGGAAGTGCTCATCGCTCCAGTTGGGCAAGTAACTTTTCTCGAACTTGCCCTTGACTTGACTGATCCGTACAGGGTCCCCGACCTTGTACACCGCCTTCGTCGTTCGCTGCGATGGCCTGGGGTACAAGGCACGCCGGACTTGGGCTTCATTGCGTTGGGTCACGGTAATGGGGGCTCTCTCTATACTTCGATGATAGGCTCGATTGTAACCCCTCACCAGTTTCGGGAGAACATCGATGTACCGCCTTGTATTCTTATAGGTGAAATATTTATACATGCGGCCTTTGAATGTCCTGTTGAACCTCTCCACCACGGAAGCCTTGGTCTCGTTGTACGTATGGAAGAAAAACACCTTCTGTTTCTTGAGAAAGGCTTGGAACGGTCTGTTGAGGAATTCCGTGCCTTCGTCGGTTTGCAAATACAAAGGTTTGCGCCCGGTCTTGAAGATGTCTTTGAACGCCGCTATGAGATTTGCTCCCGTTTTCGTCCGGATGGGTACCACCCACGCATACTTGGATAGGATATCGATGCACGTCAAGATATACCGATTCTCATCGTTGTGTTTGGCAAAGGCGCTCATATCGACCAAATCCGCTTGCCACTGGGCATCTATTCCTCCCACGATGACCCGGTTCCGTAGAAAATGGCGACGGACAGATCGATGTAAGGTATAGGTGTCTTGTCTTCTTAACCAATCTCGGACTTGGGCACGTTGTACCCCTGGGGTTTGGCCGCTCGATAGAGAGCCGACAATGCACTATAGGCCGCCGGACTGTCGGGACTGTAGTATAAGTTATCCAACACCTTCTCCCAGCGCTTCATGGTGACAAATGATGATGGACCCTGGCTCTATCGTTTATTTATAACGGGTATATCTTGGGGCGGAGTTTCTTTCTGATTTTCTTCGTGGACTTCCACAGTGGCCATGGTAAATGACCAGTCCAACTCGTCTGATGACCGCTTGATAACCACTTCATCCACATCCACCACGGCATCTTCCAATGCAGACCATAGATCAGGGTGAAGGGTAAAATGCACTGTACCTCCATCTAGCCGAGCCAATTGAGCAAAGAAAGGGCCGCGTCGGATGTACACATCGTGAAACAAGTGGATGAGGTCGCCGTCCAGTTCACCAGACAACACCCGTTTGAATTTGGTCCAGCCCTCCCGGGACAGACGAATGTGAGCCGGGCACGGTTGTGTAGGGTCCGTGTCTCCCACCTCCTCCATGATATCGACCTTATCCGCATACACGTGCAGGAAAACCTCGGGGATCAAGCTGAAATACGCCAGTACTATATGCTCCGTCATGGTCAGTACGTGAATGGTACCAGATTTCACTGTCTCTCGTATTTATAGGGAGAACCCCGTGAGATCAAAGGATCAGGTGGTCATGTCATTGGGCTGACTGAGTCTAGCCGGGTAATCAATGGCATCGTCGTCGGGTTCATGTAGTTGTTCATGGGGTTCAGCCGCCGCGTCTTCGATAGCACGAGCCCACGCCAATTCGTCGGGTGATCGGTCGTCCGGTGTAAACAACTGGTCCACAATAGGTACTATTTTCTCCAAGGCTGACCACACAGAGGGGCTTAGGAGGATACTTCGCGTAGGCTCTTTGTAGCGGCCCAGGTGTATGTGGACGGGCGGTTCGGAATATACCTAGATGGCATTGTCCGGGTGGATGAGCTCTCCGTTCAACTCACCGCTCAACACCCGTTTTAATTTAGTCCAGCCATCACGGTGTAGCGTCACCGTATTCGATAGAGTGTCAGTGGGCGCCCAGCAAATAGCTTCATCGTCTTTCACCAGGGTGACTTTATCTTGATAGACGTATAACCCCACACTGGGTGTAAGAGGCAGGATGGCTCGTAGTGACATGCTTGCTCTAAATGTCGAACGGTGAATGACACACACTCTGTCTCATCCCTCGTATTTATAGTGTCAATACCACAGCGCCAGGGTGAATAGGGCACAGACTAGTATGAGGCCAACCAGCCGGCGCTGGTTCCGGCGTGAGCGCTCCTGGTCCATAGCGCGAGCATCAAGGATGGCTGTCATAGTCCAGTAGTGGTGAGTGATGGCACGCCTCTCCATCGAGTGCACTCTGTGGAGGACCGCTTCTGTGAACTCGTTCAGGATCTGGCGTCGTCCCTCGTTGTCGTCGCCATCTGCAAACATGGACCGGACCACTGCTCGGTAACCCGTGAATGAATTCACCACGGTGGCATACTGTAAAATGCGAGTCGCATGGGGCTGGATCTCCGACATGGCTCTGTAGAAATGAAGGTGTGGGATCCAGAGGGACGTGTTTTATAGACCAGATGTAGCTCTACGGGTGTAGTCCGTGATACGTACTATTCTGATGGGTTAGTCCAAAAAAAGGGAGCAAGAACAACAACAACAACAACAACAACAACACAGATTACAGATCAATCCTTTTATTATGCGTGAACAACATAGAAATGCATGTACTGACCTGTCTGTGGGAGGTTTCCCACAATGGCGTTCACCTTCGCGTCTTTTCGTGTACGTCCGTATCTTTTCGTTAAAGTCCGTGTATCTTCGGTAAAGTCCGTGTCTTTTCGTAGACATGACCGCGGATGAATACATTCTTGCACTCACTCACACCAGCCGCCATCTTAAACCCATCCACCACCCACCACATGTGCCGCCATCTTGGTCCCAGCACCCACCATCCACACACACAGGCCGCCATCTTGGTCCCACCATCCACACACACGCCGCCATCTTGGTCCCACCATCCACACTTGCACTCACTGACACCGGCCGCCATCTTGGTCCCACCATCCACATACTGACCCACCATCCACACACACTGTCCCACCATCCACATCTTGGTCCCACCATCCACACACACACTGTCCCACCATCCACATCTTGGTCCCACTATCCACACTTGCACTCACTCACACCCGACGCCATCTTGGTCCCACCATCCACATACTGACCCACCATCCACACACACTGTCCCACCATCCACATCTTGGACCCACCATCCACACACACTGCCCCACCCTCCACATCTTCGTCCCACCATCCACACTTCCACTCACTCACACCCGACGCCATCTTGGTCCCACCATCCACATACTGACCCACCATCCACACACACTGTCCCACCATCCACATCTTGGTCCCACCATCCACACACACTGTCCCATCATCCACATCTTGGTCCCACCATCCACACTTGCACTCAATGATACATCCACACACCGCCATCTTGGACCCACCATCCACACACACGCATGCGCACACAACCAATTCTGACATCACCCAAGGTTCTGCGCATGCGCACTAACGCGCTACTGACTCAATTCACGCTTTGTATACTACTTGGCGAAGTTAAGTAAATAGATAATAAGTTAATAACCGCTGTATCATACAAACCTGTGTGTTCATAATATTGTCGATTTTCACTACTGCATAGCTAGCCTACCAGCCGAGACCAAGGCCTTATTCGAACATTTGCCCATTTGCCTTATTCGAACAACAGCCTGCCAACCATGAAAGGCGAAAGATCGGTTCGAGTGTCAAATGTGACCTACACTCCCTAAAACAAATCGACATAGAATGAACCTGTCGAAAGCCGGTCAAAACACGACGAGGGGAATGCTGTGTATCATGAGAAAAGAAAGAAATAAATGGCGGACTTTCACGCCACGATTGTTTACTGGAGTTTTCAAATTACACAGGCTTATATAGGTTCCCACCCCGGAAAAAAATATGATTTTACTTCTGGGAACAGATGTTGAAGCAGTGTGCTCGCCTAGCAACACTCAAATCAATGTTTATCCCCCAATAAAATCCTCTCTCCAACCACCCGAATCATAACATGTCTTGTCTCATAGAATCCCGATCTTCGACGGACCGGACTTCCGCTCGGACTTCTAGCTTCAGGTGAACTCGGTTTGGGACAGTTCTTATCGGAGGTAGCCGGAGGTCTTGCAATCTCCTGGCATACGGCCCGTTTCGACATGGCAGGGATTAAGAGCCCCAAGTGGATATAGCTACCTCTGCAACAGGTGTATTTCATAACATCCCAATTCAAATTTGTTTCAGCTGTCAAAATCATATAATTTCTCCAGCAAAGCTTATGTGTTGGGGAGGAATGCACATGCAATCCCAAAAAATTAATATCCTATGATTGCTTCCCAATCGTATATGTCGCTATGGTGTTCAGAGCGCCCAGCTCATGAATATTTAATAGTCTTATGACATCACGGCCGCATTTAACTACTTTACTTAACCCTACCTGGCCTGGGAGGAGGGGGGGGGGGCATTATGGCCCCTAACAAACTTTCTGGACTATCTCCGGAACGGCAAAAAATGGAGAGCTGAAACTCCGTGACTTTATCATTTGTCTTATTGGGGTCATTTTGAGCTTGTTTTCATAACGCTCCGAGCAGAGGATCATGGGTAAATTCAAGATGTCGGCCACGTGGTGTACCAGAAAAGTGATTTTTTGTCATATTTCTTAAAAATTTCTGCTTTTCCGCAATGAAAAGTGGGCAAAAACTATTTTGTTTCATATCACATTAATATTTGCTTATTTTTCATGCAGTTTGTGTGGAGAAATTGCACAAATAAAAAATTCGGAAAATCTGACCAATAAATCGACCAAAAAATGCCGTTTTTCAAAATGGCGTCACTTTGACGTCATCAAAGCGGCCATCTTGGATTTTTTTTTTTACATTTTCTGGTAGAGCTTGACCCAAGGGTATAGTGTAGTAAGTTTCAGTCCCCTAGCTCAAGGAGTAAGAAAAATAATTAAGGCGGGGGGGGGCCATTTCGCCCGGCCTGGACAGGTCCCAAAAAGCCCAGGCCAGATAGGGTTAAAGCCGGGGATGGGGGATAGGGTCGTGGTTTCAGCCTTAACCCAAGGTTTACACCAAGGACCAGTCCATAATTCTACCCCGCATTATGGTGACAAACTTACGGAAGGGCGGCAACATCATAAGATTCACCGGCCGCTTGGCGTGTGCTTCGGCTGAGCCAGTCAGAAGGCAAGTAGTAGTATAAATGGAAAAAACGTCTCCTTTTCCAGGGAGGTAACTCTTGCATCCGATAGGGTCGCCACCATCTCAAGGTTATAGATTGCATCAGCATTGGCTGTGTGCCAAGTTTTGACCACTATAGGTCTGGCAACCTTTGACCTTTGTATTCCTCCGCGGTGATGCGGTCATGTCTGGCGGTGATGTGGTCACACAAAAAAGCTTCCACGGAGAAAAGGTAGTCCCCAGACTTCAAATACGCTGCATTGTCCGATTGAGTCGAGTGAGGTATCAAAGTGAAGCATTCGTAGAGGGGCATCTGATGGGCTGGGAGTGGGTTGAAATAGCGTCATTCTGCGCATGGGCGGTGGACCAAGGGTATGGAAATAGACGTTTTGGGATCTAGGGCAGCCACTAATGGTCCGATGGAGTTGAGTGAGGTATCAATATGAAGCCTATGTGAGGGGGCATCCGACGGGTGGGGTGGGGTTGGAATAGTGGAATTCGGCGCATGCGCGGGAGACCAAGGTTATGGAAATATACGTTTTGGGATCTAGGGGAGCCACTATTGGTCTGATTGGATCGAGTGAGGTATCAATGGGAAACCTATGTGAGGGGGCATCCGATGGGCTGGGTGTGGGGTTGAAATATGGGCATTCTGCGCATGCGCAGTAGACCAATTGTATGGAAATAGACGTTTTCGGGTCTTTGTGGGCCACTAGTGGTCCTATGGAGTCGAGTGAGATGTCAGTGTGAAGCACACATGAGGGGACATCAGCCTGGACTAGTGCCTCGGCCGTTGTCACCATTCTGCACGTGCGCAGACAGGGAATTGGTGGAAAAGAGTATGGAAATAGACGTTTTGGGATCTAGGTAAGCCCCTATTGGTCCGATGGGATCAAGTCAGGTATCGATGTGAAGGATACGTGAGGGGGCATTCGCCTGGACTAGTGTCTCGATCGTGGTCAGCATTCTGCGCATGCGCCGACAGGGAATTATGGGAAAAGGGTATGGAAATAGACGTTTTGGGATCTAGGGGAGCCCCTGATGGGCCGATGGAGTCGTATGAGGTATCAATGTGAAGCCTATGTGAGAGGACATCTGACGGGACTAGTGGCTCGGGCGTTGTCACCATTCTGCGCATGCACAGACAGGGAATTGTGGGAAAAGGGTATGGAAATCGACGTTTTGGGATCTAGGTAAGCCCCTATTGGTCCGATGGGATCAAGTCAGGTATCGATGTGAAGGATACGTGAGGGGGCATTCGCCTGGACTAGTGTCTCGATCGTGGTCAGCATTCTGCGCATGCGCCGACAGGGAATTATGGGAAAAGGGTATGGAAATAGACGTTTTGTTGTTGACATGTGCCACTAATGGTCTGATTGAGTCGAGTGAGGTATCAATGGGATGCATACGTGAGGGCGCATCCCTCTGGGTGGATGGGTGTTAGGTATATCGTCATTCTGTGCATGCGCAGGCAGGCCGTAATATGGAAATGGATATTTTGAGACCGATATGGACCACTATTGGTCCGAATGAGTCTAGGGCAGTGTTATTTTGTAGCTCTCGGGGTGTAGACCACGATTTGAAGGGGTGTCTACGTAGCGAAAGCGGGAGTTTCGGAAGTTCGATGGAGTGTATTTGGAGTAGATAACGGCCTAATGAGTGAGTGAGTCAATGAGGCGTGCACAACGCCCGTGAGGCGTCCCCAACGCCCGTCTTAACGCATGGACGCATTAACGACGGGGAGTGAGTGATTGAGTGGTCATATAAGGTCGTTTG
This sequence comes from Hanleya hanleyi, assembly GCA_036873755.1. Lineage (NCBI taxonomy): Eukaryota > Metazoa > Mollusca > Polyplacophora > Lepidopleurida > Hanleyidae > Hanleya > Hanleya hanleyi. The sequence goes on along the minus strand of JAVTVY010015712.1, from coordinate 40,161 downwards.
TACACCATTAGCCTCAGTCTGTATCCATCCTTTGATCGGGTACCATGTCGAGTACATGTCCGTTCTGCCAAAAGACCCTCTCTCGTCGCGACAATATCCCCAGACATATACGTCTAACGCATAGACAAGAGACACCACCAAGTCCCGCTATAGGTCCACCAAGTGGCGTAGAACATACCTATACGATGACGGTGAGCGGCCCCACGGGGTGTGGAAATACGTCCTGGGTGGTAAAGTTCTTAGAGGAAGGTGTGGCAACCCCAGCTCCGACACGTGTTGTTTGGTGTTATAGCCAAAAGGGTCCCATCATCGCAATCTCTCCGTCATCTATTTGACTCCGAATCTCTTTCCTCAAGGGAAGGTGTCCGGAGATATTGCCTTGAACTGCCAATACTTTGTGGTGTTCTCCAACCCCATCGACAGAGATCAAATCCGTGTGTTTGGTAGTCAAATTTATCCTCAGAACATTGACCATTTCACGCGGCCGTTTGAAGGAGCGACAAGTCGTCCGTACGGCTACCTGTTCGTAGATTTGAAAGCCCATACCCCCGAAGTCCCCGAATACCACCCAACCGTGAAAGGCCAACCCGTACCCGTACAAGGGAATGAACATAATGTGAACTCGAGGCTATGGATTTGTTCACAGAAAGAATGGAAGGCGAGCTGGGGGAGATGTTGGAGGCCACAGAAAACAAGTTTCGCCGCAAAGGGTATTCGAAAGAGGAAGCCGCAATGTTAGCCCATAATACTTTGACACCCAGACTACGACGGGATTTACGTCAGCAGTATGGCGACCTCTTGACCCGTATGAGATTGTTGAACAAGGACCCAGTCCATATGGAAATCGAAAGAACAGCGTCGATGTTGAAAACCTCGGGCATGAACTGGAAATCAGCGTATGTCACCGCAATAGCACAAAAGAAACATTTGTTCGAACGCATCATTAAGACCAAAAGCGTCTCACTATAAATAGACCACACGGCACCAGTCCTCTCATTTCACCATGAGCACTGCAGAGTCCAACTTGTTTGAACCCGGCAACGAGGATATTCTAGCCGAAGCCTTACGTCAAGCCAATGTCGATACTATTATTGATACAGCGCAAGGTGGAGTCACCGTTCAGCACCAACGCATGTCTTCACAACTTATACCACACTTATAGATGACTTCCAAATTATGGGTGACACGCGTATGACTTCTGCTGCATAAGACACAGATAATATCCAATGAAGATACCAACACAACTACCCGTGCCCAGAATCTGCTGACCCTGCATGAAGCATTTCAACCCGTTATGAAGACCCAGCTGGAGACGGGAAATTATCTTCTTCAACCTCCAACATCAAAGTCCAGTGATGATGGACATGGCATAACGCGTTGAGACAGGTATGGAGACGGGCGTTGAGACGGATGTTATGGCGTTGAGATGGGCGTTAAAGCGTAACAACGGGCGTTGATGGACGTCACTGCATTTCGGTGTATTGTTGTCTAGTAAAATTACAGCTTCTGAGCTAATTCACCAGGGCGTTGAAGCGTTAAGCTAAGCTTTGACGGGCGTCTATAAAAGCAAGTGTATTGCTAAAACACACTCAGTCGACGTTCAACCGTCGACATGGCTTATACCTGCATTGAGTGCGAACGCACGTTCACCAGACATTACGATATGATGCGACACCAGAACACTTTCCATCCAGACTCCGAGGAGCCCGTTGAGGCAGATACTGATACAGAGATTGATGAGAGTGCATCGACTGATGCCGAATCCAAGATTGCTGGCAGTCTATCTATTGATATGGAGAGCTTGACCTCAAATAGTCAGCCTACATCCCAGGAAAGTGAGGCAAAACCTACCTTCTGGGATCGTATTGTGACAGGTACGGCGCATAACGTTGGGCACACCGGTTCTCGTCAGATCACCGAAGTTAAGCAGCGTTGAGCTCGGTCAATACTTGGATGGGTGACCGGGTGCTGTACTGACTGGGCTGATTAGTGTCCAGAATAATAGGAACTGTGGGCACTCTCGTGTTCTGGCACATGTAGGCACCGTCGTGATATGACTGAAACAATGTTGAAAACGACGTTAAATCCTACTCACTCACTCACTCGTATTGTGACAGCAGCTATCAATACTCACGCTGAAGCGATTGAGGACGCGGGACAGGATAACTTACAACAGTCGTACACCGAAATGCGGCCCCGCATCAGGAAAACAGCCATGGCGATCTATGAACAATATACAGTACTGCCGCTTGAAATTAAAGGCGACCCCACGCACAGGTCCATCATGAAGACCAAGCGTCACTTGGAAGAGGATATGGGTTTAACACCCACCGAGGCCCTGGCAAATGCGATTAGAATGCGCAAACAACTGTTTCAGGACATGCTGCCCGACGAATATCCAGGCCTTCCCGAGGAGGACTAGAACAAAAGGGTGGAACTTTCTGAAAAAGCGACTTCTGATTGGACAGCCGAGCATACATCTAACGGACAAGAACGAGTATGACAGATGCAAATGGCTGCCTCTGATTGGACAAGAGTCTTCTTGAATTTTAAACCTACCCATCTCTAACTATAAATACGGAAACACGCATGTTAGATGTACATTCTCACAACCTGTACCAGACCCGATCAAATGGAGAAGCCAGCCAATTCCATGCCGGACGAGCAATCGTTGAAGATTGACGAACAGGTGCCAGTTCCCACTCGATTCCCCCGAAAAAGTTACCAAAAGATACCCACCCATAACTATGGAAATGATAGATGATTTCTTCAGTGTGGGTTACAATTCAACCAGGGGAGATCCCGGGGATCATCGCTACCATCGCCAGCGATGGCTGACCTGCCTTGAAGGTGTACCCTTGGCCGGGTGTGATCTTTGCACGAGGAGAGAGGATATTTTCCAGTGGGCGAAGTGATAGCTTGCAACCAAAGGCCGTTTATTCCTTGTATGGAAAAATATGGCCGCGATTATCTCGAAAGAGATACTTGTAACAGATGTACAGACGGATGAATGAATGAGTAAGAATCATATTAGGTCACACCGAGCAAAGATGGAACTTTCTGAAACGGCGACTTCTGATAGGACAGCCGAGAATACATCTAACGGGTAAGAACGAATATGACAGGACCAAATGATGGCCTTTGATTGGACAAGAGACTTCTTGAATTGTAAACCTACCCAACGCGTCTCCCCCAGCGTGGGTATGTTATGATGGAGGGGAAAATAAACTATATGAAAAAGCTTGTTGTTGTTGTTCTCTCGTCCTTGTTGTTGTAGTTGTTCTCTCATATGTCTGTATCATGATGTCAAGGTGTTATGCTATACGTAGGAACCATTAGTCCAGTCGGATCCCACTCACTCACTCAGTCACCGTCGTTAATGCGTCGATGCGTTAGACAGGCGTTGGGGACGCCTCACGGGCGTTGTGCACGCCTCACTCACTCACTCACTCATTAGGCCGTTATCTACTCCAAATGCACTTCATCGCACCTACGAAACTCTTGCTTTCGCTACTATTCTCATTGATGACGTCACCAGTGACGTCACAGTTGACGTGGACACCCCTTCAAGTCGTGGTCTACACCACGAGAGCTACAAAATAACACTTCCCTAGACTCATTCGGACCAATAGTGGTCCATATCGGTCTCAAAAAGTCTATTTCCATACTACGGCCTGCCTGCGCATGCGCAGAATGACGATATTTCTAACACCCATCCCCCCAGGGGGATGCGCCCTCACGTATACATCTCATTGATACCTCACTCGACTCAATCAGACCATTAGTGGCACATGTCAACCACAAAACGTCTATTTCCATACCCTTTTCCTATAATTCCCTGTCTCCGCGTGGGCAGAATGTTGACCACGACCGAGACACTAGTCCAGGCGAATGCCCCTCACGTATCCTTCACATTGATACCTCACTTGACCCCATCGGACCAATAGGGGCTTACGTAGATCCCAAAACGTATATTTCCATATACTTTTCCCACAATTCCCTGTCTATGCATGCGCAGAATGGTGACAACGACCGCGCCACTAGTCCAATCAGATGCACCCTCACTTAGGCTTCACATGGATAACTCATACGACTCCATAGGATCCATAGTGACCCATGTCGACCCCAAAACGTCTATTCCCATACACTTTTCCCACAATTCCCTGTCTGTGCATGCGCAGAATGATGACAACGCCCGAGCCACTAGTCCAGCCAGATGCCCTCTCACATAGGCTTCACATTGATACCTCATACGACTCCATCGGCCCATTAGGGGCTCCCCTAGATCCCAAAACGCCTATTTCCATACCCTTTTCCCACAATTCCCTGTCTGCGCAAGGGCAGAATGGTGACAACGGTCGAGGCACTAGTCCAGGCGGATGCCCCGCATGTGTGCTTCACATTGATACCTCACTCGACTCCATAGGACCACTAGTGGCCCACAAAGACCCGAAAACGTCTATTTCCATACGCTTGGTCTACTGCGCATGAGCAGAATGCCCATATTTCAACCCCACACCCAGCCCATCGGATGCCCCCTCACATAGGTTTCACATTGATACCTCACTCGACCCAATCGGACCAATAGTGGCTCCCCAAGATCCCAAAACGTCTATTTCCATACCCTTGGTCTACCGCGCATGCGCAGAATGCCGTTATTTCAACCCCACACCCACCCGTCGGATGTCCCTCACATAAGTTTCACATTGATACCTCACTCGACCCAATCGGACCAATAGTGGCTCCCCGAGATCCCAAAACGTCTATTTCCATACCCTTGACCGGTCCACCGCGCATGCGCAGAATGACGCTATTTAACCCCACACCCAGCCCATCAGAGGCCCCTTTACGATTGCTTCACTTTGATACATCACTCGACCCAATCAGACCATGCAGCGTATTTGAAGCTTTTTTCCGTGACCGCATCACCGCCAGACATGACCGCATCACCGCGGAGAAATACAAAGGTCAAAGGTTGCCAGACCTATAGTGGTCAAATCTTGGCACACAGCCAATGCTGATGTAATCTATAACCTTGAGCTGGTGGCGCCCCCTATTGGATGCAAGAGTTACCTCCCTAAAAAAGGATACATTTTTTCCACTTATTCTACTACTAAGGCACTTACCATTATGTTTCCTTCAAAGCACTATGAAGAGCTATCTTTATTGATTAACACTCGCGTTACTGCAAGCCTATTAGATCCTGGGAGCGACATATCAAGATGGGAAAGCAGATAGGATTAAATGTTAATTAGATTGATGTACATGACGAGTGTCAGAATGGTGTTAGTGAGCAATGTATGTGAAGTCGAGTTTCCAAGCAGTGTTATGGAGGGCTGTGTCCAAGCGGGTTTAGGGGTTAGATAAGTTTCATAACCATAATGTTCAGATTCGTTTCAGCTACAAAAACATATTTTTCCACAACGTGAACCTGTAGGTCTTTGTTAAATCGGGGTTGGGGGGAAATGTAAGTAAAGTCGTGTGCCAAATCGGTGTTAGGGAGGAATGTACGGGAAGTCGAGTGTCAAATCGGTGTTAGGGAGGAATGTACGTGGAATCGGGTATTAAGGCAGTGTTAAGGAGGAATGTACGTGACGCCCGGTGTGAAACTGGTGTTAGCGAGGTATGTAAGTTAAGTCGAGTGTCAAAGCGGCCTCAGCGAGGAATATACGTGAAGTAGTGTGTCGAAGGGATGTTAGGAAGGAATGTACGTGAAGTCGAGTGTCAAAGCGGTGTCAGAGCGGAATGAATGTAAAGTCGAATGTCAAGTCGGTATTAGGAAAGAAGAAATGTGGTGTTAGGAATGAATGTACGTGAAGTCGAGTGTCAAAGCGGTGTGAGGGCGGAATGTACGTGAAGTCAAATGTCAAAGCGGTGTTGGGGAGGGATTCAGGTAAAGTTGAATATTAAACAGTGCTAGTGAGGGATGTACGTGATGTCGAGTGTCAAAGCAGTGTAAGAGAGGAATGTAGGTGAAGTCAAATGTCAAAGAGGCGCTAGGAAGGAATTTAGGTGAAGTTGAGCGTTAAGGCGGTGTTAGGGAGAAATGCAAGTGAAGTTGAATGTCAACGCGGTATTAGGGATGAAGATACGTTTAGTTGAGTGTCAAAGCAGTGTCATGGAGAAATGTATGTGAAGTCGAATGTCATAGCGGTATTAGGGATGAAGGAACGTTTAGTCGAGTGTCAAAGCAGTGTCATGAAGAATTGTATGTGAAGTTGAGTGTCATGTGTTGAGTGTTGAGAACACTATCATGTTCATGTTCGCTTCAGATATAAACTTATTGTACATTTTGTTGTGTGTCAAATTTGGAATGGGGAGGACAGAACGTAAAGTCGACTGTCAAAGCGGTGTTAGGGAGAAATATATGTGACGTCGAATGTCAAATCAGTATTGTTAAAGCGGTCTTATGGAGAAATGTAAGAAAAGTCGACTGTCAAATCGGTGTTAGGGAGAAATGTATCAAAGCGGTATTAAGGATGACGGTACGTTTAGTCGAATGGCAAACCAATGTTATGGAGAAATGCATGTGAAGTTGAGTGTCAATAAATCGGAGTATGACTTAGTGTTATGTATGTTTCATAACTATGATGTTCAGCTATAAACTTGTTGTACATTTAGTTATGTGTCAAATTGGGAATAGGGAGACAGAAAGCGAAGTCGTCTGTCAAAGGTGTAGGGGAGAAATGTATGTGAAGTCGAATGTCAAAGCGATATTAGGAACGAAGATATGCTCACTCGACTGTCAAAGCAGTGTCACGGAGGACTTTACGCGAAGTCGAGAATCAAAGCTGTGTTAGAGAGGAATGTACGTGAGATCAAATGTCAAAGCGGTGTTAGGGAGAAATTTCGGTGAAGTTGAGTTTGAAGACGGCGTTAGGGAGGAATGTATGTGAAGGCGAGTGTCAAAGCGGGGTTAGGAAGGAATGTACGTGTAGTCGAGTGTCAAGGGAGAAAGAGAGAGAAACTTAAAGTTTAACATCGCGTTCAGCAATATTTCAGCTATATAGCGTCGTCAATTTTAGGCGGTTTTAGGGAGAAATGTAAGTGAAGTAGACTGTGCAAGCGGTGTTAGAGAGGGATATATGTGAAGTCGAATATCAAAGCGGTATTAGGGACGAGTGTACGTTCAGTCGAGTGCCAAATCAGTGTTCGGGAGACATGTATGAGAAGTCGAGTGTCAATTAAAGCGGGTTAGGACTTAGTGTTGAGTTTCATAACTGTCATGTTCAGGTTCGTTTCAGCGAAATTGTATCTTTAGTTTTGTCAAATCTGGAATAGGGAGGAAACAACGTCAACTCCAGTGTCAAGGTCATGTAAGGGAGGAACGTACGCGAAGTCGAGTATCACAGCGGTGTGAGGACACGAAAACGACATATCTGATATCTTAAGATAATGCCGACCACGAGGAAGCATAATTTCGAAGAAAATCAGCCGTATGAATAACGTCAAACACTGCAGTTCAATACCCAGCACGAAAACGGCGATACAATGGTGGAGAGCTTAACTGATTCAGCTGTGAATGGCTAAAATATTAGTCCGCTTCCAACAGTCTTTCTGGATCTGTGACGTTTGGACCGCAAGGGAACGGAGCGGAAGTTAACAGAAACGTACCGGATCCTGTTACAGACCTGAATCGTAAAGGACCCAAATAGCAACGGTTTGTCATGAACTTGTCCCATATGAGAACAATATGGTGTCCTTGTTTCACTGACTAGTGAACGAAATACCTACGAGATGAGCTACAATCGGGAGACCGAAAGTAACTTAAGTCAGTAGGGCAAAAGCACCGGAAGCAGGCGCTTGAGAAACAATAGTGAGTATTTAGTATTGAATAAAACACGATCTATTGAATCAGGAACTCCTGAAATTCCATCTCCGACTGACACCGCTGCGGAATTTGATTGTGAGAGTACTGGGGAAATGGACAATCGGTTTCGCTAGCGCTCTGAGTGTTTCATCCATCATCTCGATCATCATGTCACTTCCTTGAGCGCTTTCTTTTATTTAATTCGCTCGAATAACGAGACCATGGAAGGCAAACAGAAGTGTCCATGCCTGAGTGACGCGGCCTTCAGCAGAGAACAACTGACACACTCTGTTCAATCCCAAACCGGTAGATTGCACTCCGCTATCCCTGTAATGCCGGAGTCTTCACTGGAATGCCCAGAGTGTCAACTGTAAGGACAAAGAAGAGAAAAAGAAGAATGATGAGAATGACTATAGGAATCCGAATACTAAACATAAACAATCCCAACCATTTCATTTACTCATACCAGAGCTTGCGTTTACATTCTCGTCAGGAAAGGAACCTCTGAAGACGGGACAACCTACGGATGATTAAACGCGTTTGGAAGATACTTGGAACGCTTTCAATTTTAGCCCAACTGGTAACTGGTATAACTGTCATGAATGTACTGTATATTACCAATTTATAAAACAAAATGATCAATATACTTACCTTTATCTGTATTCCATGCCCACAGATCGCCTGATCTAACCCTTTCGACTCTCGATCTTTGTAATGAAGGTGCGAATTTGCTCACGCAAATCGAGTCATGTGAAAGATATTTTCCAATACATTCACAGGCTGGAACAATCAAGAGCACATAATTAAACGATGGCAAATCAAATGGGCGGCTTTATTCACAATATTCATACAGCCGATATTGTCATGTTATGTTTGGTCAACGATTTGCTTGTTTTCCTGGGCCAGTTTATTTGCAGGAATTACATCATATAATGAAGCAGCCCGGACAATTAGCAGAGTGAAGATGTGCATATAAGACTGAAGCTCAAGTGATAAGATTACCTAATCAGTGAAATACGTCAACTCTATGTTGAGAATATGTCAGTATTCTCTAGTTGTGAAAATTTCCTCTTCTGAATTAAGGTGGACGGGAGCTGACATCGAAGCTTGGCCAAGTTGGGGGCGGAGGGGGGGGGGGGGCGAGTTTCGTGCTTGGGAACTTTGGAGCTCGAGAGCTCGGGACTTGGAGCTTGGAGCTTGGGAGCTGTGTGCTTACTTTAGAGCGCCTCTCGTAGAATACTAAGTCACAATTCTGATTGAGTAAGTCGACGCTAGCAGTCAACAAGTTGAAAGTGGCTGGTAAAAACATGGAGTAGGCTCCATGGTATAAATGAGCCGTTCTTTATCCGATTGGATACTGTGAAATGATTTATTACATGACTCCATAACAACATGACCAAGTTTTCTAGATTATCAATTGTAATCTGAACTTTTCGCCCTTGGGCTGGATATCCTTGGAGCTGTCCTGTGTGTCTGACAGCTAATGAATTTACAGTACATAAGAATTATTCGGACGAATTGACCCTTTTTGTATCCAAGTGAAACAAAGACGATCAGAAAGTTTGCACAGAGCGATTAAATTTATGACACGTCAAACTGAAGTATCACATCAGATAATGATAAATAGTTTTACTGTTAACACTTATCAGCGTAAGGCACTTGGATGCAATATTTTATTCGTTTTATACACGCCTAGAATTATTGTCTCTGTTCATGTTGTTAATGACAGGTTAATATGTAAGAATATCAAGGTCGATCGACAAACAAGATGAGCAGATACAATCGTTGGGCATAAATTAGAGCCGTTTATAGTCGTAAGCCTCGGTATCTTAACGGTTCTTGATATCCGGGACGTGCTCCCAAGGTTCTGGATAAAACATAATACGTTAGCTATCAGGTTATTCGAAGTTGTTTCCGTATTTCTATTGTTCAGTGTCAATACCGTATTGATCCGATCAACGAATAAACACGATGTTTGAACCTCCCGCGCAATGACAAATTAATTAAGAAAGCTGATAATGCTGACGATGATTATGATCTGTAGGCCTAGTTAGGACAGTAAACACACGTTATCCCCTACACGGCGAGTTACCCCCATATAGGCTAGTTATTGGTCAAATAGGCGCATTCTTCCCCACGCGGATACGTTTAATTTGAACGCCACCCTGTATGGAAAGCCATCCGTGTCATAACCTCTAGTTTTCCACACGTGGTAATTTTATTTTCCACGCGTGGCAATTCTATTATCCACGCGTGGAAAATACAGCCAATGGTTTGACTTGTAATTACCACGTGTGGATATTTCGACCAATTACTCAACTTGGAAATACCACACGTGGAAATTATTTACCACGTATGGAAAATATCCACCAATGATAGAACTGGGAATACCACGTGTGGAAATTATTTACCACACGTCGTATTTATCACCCAATCATTGAATTCGGAAATACGACGCGTGGTAAATAATTTCCACGCGTGGTATTATAAGTTATCCTGTCCCTGCGAGTTTGATACTGAATTTTATCCTGTTTCCTGGCGAAAATGCCACACGACCGCGAAGCGGGAGTGTTGCATTCGCCAGGAAACAGGATAAAATTCAGTATCAAACGAGCAGAGACAGGATAACGTATTTATTTATACGAGCAGCTTTTTCAACTCGGGAAAGTTTCGAGGTAAGTGGGTCTAAAACTTGCTAACCAAATACGACAAAAGTGATAATAAAAACGGCTGGAGACGCGTCAAATATTTTGAAATATTCGGAATCAGCATTGTAGATTTGGTCATATTTCATAGAAACGTGTACAATTTTAGGTTACATGAATCAAAATACTGTTAGCAGATAGAAAACATTCTTAGAATACGTTGTTTAATTCAAGATTGATCATTTTCAGACGTTTTTTGTTCGAAAACTGTGCCGTCATAGAAATATGACAAGAAATCATGACTTCTGCTCGAAATGATAAGTCAAAAGACCGTACAGCGCTAGAGTCTGATCGCCAACTCTTTGGCTGATCGGCCGAGCTGGGGTCGAGTCAGTGAAAAAGACGGCACAGTTTTCGAACAAAAAACGTCTGAAAATGATCAATCTTGAATTAAACAACGTATTCTAAGAATGTTTTCTATCTGCTAACAGTATTTTGATTCATGTAACCTAAAATTGTACACGTCGAATAAGAATAAACGCGAATGTCAGAGGTAAACGTCCACATCATTCACATTGTACCGGCACATGTGATCGTAGGCGAGATCGTCGAAGCGCGAAGTCAAGCGTCAAGGCCGCTTTCGTCAACTGTTACTCAAAGTCACAGTACACTACCTTTTCCAGATATTACAGGAACAGTCGCACATACTATCGGTCAGATTGACAAAGTTGATATCCGATATATTCTTTATTTCCAGTGCTGTCGCTGACAGAACACTCCAGCTGCCATGTTTGTTTACATTACAAACTGCTGTCAACTGGGTCAGCCAGTGCAGTTTGATATGTGTTTTTATCCCAACGGCACGTGACCGCTGTCGACCAATGGCTTGCTTAGGATCTTCTGGGAGTGGAAATAATCCCATTTATCCACGCGTCGAAATTTTATTTCACCCAGCCAATGAATGAGAGCTTAACAAAGAAAGCTGGTCTCTTCGGAATGGCGGAAACCCACAGTTTGCGGCGGTTCGAGTATCAGTTCTCCGAATGTGTTCGTCTAGCTGGTTTCGGAGGGTTCTGGTCAAGCTAGGTGAACCAAGATGGTAAATCCGGGGAATACCATCTAGACATAACGCTATGAAAACTTCGTGCGAAATGTGCGCCGATATTCTGCGAGATCCCATAATAAGCCAATCATGACAATTTCTGACTTTTCTCTCTGACAATGATTGACGTGTACTTTACGGAGATTAACATCTTTGCGCGGCACAATCTTTTGATATTTTCTACCCCCTAACAAAACCAGACTTTTCGGCGGGAGTAAACTTTTTGATGTTTAAGGACCCGGTCTGGAAATGATGCCATATTTGGAAACTGTTTCAGGATAATGTTTATATGTTAGACCACGAGCTACCGTGTGTAATTACTGTGGGCGTGATTTTGAAATAGTTACAACAAGCTATCCACCTGATTTGCTGACAATAGTAGTTGCAACTCGCACGGGATTTATATAGGGCTGAATTCAGATATAATATTCCGTGATATTATATCTGAGTTTACTGAGATTGCCCCCTGGTATCCATGGCGGAGGTGTCTAGAATATTTTCGCGCTCTTTTAAAGAGAAGTCAGGGTCAAAGTGCGTGTATCTGCTTTCCGTAACGATTGTTTTGATTGGTAGATTCGAAAATAGAATTACCACGTGTGGAAAAGAGAATTACCACGTGTGAAAAACTCAGTGAAATATCACGTGTGGAAATTATTTACCACACGTCGTATTTCCGAATTCAATGATTGAGTGATAAATACGACGTGTGGTAAATAATTTGCGCACGTGGTTTTCCCAGTTCTATCATTGGTGGATATTTTCCACACGTGGTGAATAATTTCCACGTGTAGTATTTCCAAGTTAAGTAATTGGTCGAAATATCCACACGTGATAATTACAATTCAAACCATTGGCTGGATTTTCCGCTCGTGCAAATCGAATTACCTCGTGTGGAAAACCAGAGGTTATGACACTGATGGCTTTTCATAACCCTGGCACATTGTACGCCAATCAGACACGTTCGACGCCACAAAGGCATCTTCTACACCATACAGACATGGTGTACGACACACTGGCTTAGTCATCACTCCCTCTCTGGTTCGTACTGCCACCTGATGTCTGTCCACTTTAATTAATCGTTTACTTTGGAGCCTTTAAAGAATCAGTAGTTGATAGATGCGCATTATTTGTCATTTTTTCAGAGTGTGTAACAAAATCAACTGTACAAATTGACTACGATTAGTCCGCATTATTGATGATATATCGCGTTTCAAGAAACTTGTTTCCTGTACCGGGCTGAACTGTATAGAGTGAGGTCATATGATATCGGCGCTCACTCGGACAAAGGTAAAGAATTCAGTATTTGGTCACAGAGGTGACGTCTAACATTCGCTAATTTAGCAGGGAAAGGCGATCTGGGTGCACACTGCCCTTTGGCTTTTGACCTTGCGCATACCCACTTGCCTTGCACATAAAAACATCACTTCCACTGGGACCGGAGGAAACATCACCAAAGATCAATGGTCGCCCAGAAAACCCTTTTCTATGTCGGAACAAACATGTCAAGAGTATTGGACAATCCCAGGCGGAATTACTGTGTGTGTATACATAGTCCACATACAATGTTAAGCTTGGAAGGCTTCTACGTGAATGCTGGAACCATGGCTGGTGACATGCCTGGACGACTGCCCAATACAGAAGAAAATAGATCTCCATCTTCTCATAGTAAAAAGTCTTAAACTTTATCCAACAGAGTTGCATATTCAGCTGAGAAGTTATATAGTATGTAATGGATTTTTGGTGATTGGGCTCTAATGGGTGAACTGTGCATGTGCAGCAGGAAGTGGGAGACTGCACCGGGAACACCAGGGGTGACAGACTTGGGGATTTCACACAACGAGTCGGCATGTGCCCTAGATCAGTATGGAGAGAAGGGCAGAGTTGCGCAAGCCCATACGAAAGTGGGATGCTGTACCGGGAACGGGAGGGGCGAGAGACAGGGGGCTTTTACTCAAAGGGACTCCTTGGCCCAGACATGCGCCATAGAGTTATGAGAGATGTGAGTCGGGTTGCGCATGGGTAAACCGAAATGGAACGCTGTACCGAAAACGGAAGGGACAAGAGGCATAGGACAAGGCTCGTAGATCCCGGCATGCGCCATACAGAGTAGCGAGAGAAGGGGAGTAGGACGGCGCATGGGCAACTAGAGGTTGGTACACTGTACCGAGAATGAGAGGGGCAAGTTCACCGAGAGAGAGTCATGAACCGAGGCATGCGCCGTAGGTTATTGCGGGAGGGGAGTAACGCTGTGTATGTGCAACCGGGAGTGAAACACTGTTAAGGGAACGGAAAGGATAGAAGACATAAGGGTTTCACAGAGGAAGACTTTTAGACCCAGTCATGCACCACAGAGTAGTATGGATAGGCGAGTATTGTCGCGCCTGAGCAAATAGAAGTGGGTCCCTTTGCCGAAAATGAGACATGGAGATTTCATCTATCGTGACCCCTGTATCCAGCCTAGGGTTGGTAGGACAGTTGGTCTGCGGATGCTCAACCGAAAGGGGACTCCTGGACATAGGCATTCGTCATAGAGTAGTGTGGGAAGATCATGGATGCGTATGCTTATTTGAACCGAGAACGAGAGGACCAAGAGTCATCGCAATTTCACCCAACGAAACTCCTCAACCGAGGTGTGCGCCATGTAGTCCATCCGTTAAGCAAAACAATGGTGCATTTGGTGTTAAAAGTAGTATAGTGTACCATTTTAAGGCCATATTTTGCAGGGAGGTAACTCTTGCATCCACCAGGGGGCGCCACCAGCTCAAGAGACCAAACACTACCTCCAACACAGGAGAGTTCCACGCTGCATGGTTCCATTGGACCGAGAGAGGCTCTCTTCAGTCATGTCATGGGTGTTTTCGCAGAATAAATAAATAAATAAATAAAATGCGGAACACGGACTCGTACAATATACAATATACGGGGAAATGCCTGTATGGGTATATCCCCATATTGCTCCATACTGGCTGGACGTTACTATGGCTTGCAGGGTCTTGTTTTTCACGTTTCGCCGAGAAAAAACACAATGGGAGGGGTACCGGAGCGAATTGGTGAAATTTTTGGGAAAAGTCACCGAGGTCTGTATATAGGCTCATACTGGCTATATGGGGGAGGGGTGGTCCATTTTTTTTGTGAGTGTTACTATGGGTTGTGGGGTCTCGTTTTTTTCGTCTCGCCGAGAAAAACACAATGGGAGGGGTCCCGGAGCGAATCGGTAATTTTTTTGGGAAAAGTCACTGAGGTCTGTATATAGGCTCATAATGACTATATGGGGGGATGGATGGTCATCTTTTTGTGGGTGTTACCATGGGTTGTGGAGTCTCGTTTTCCTCGACTCGCCAAGAAAAATACAATGGGAGGGGTCCCGGATCGAATCGGTGAAAATTTTGGGAAAAGTCACCGAGGCCTGTATATAGGCTCATACTGGCTATATGGTGGAGGGGTGGTCAAATTTTTTTGCAGGTGTTACTATGGGTTGTGGGGTCTCGTTTATCTCGTCTCGCCGAGAAAAACACAATGTGACGGGGTCCCGGAGAGAATCGGTAAAATTTTTGGGAAAAGTCACCGAGGTCTGTATATAGGCTCATAATGACTATATGGGGGGATGGATGGTCATCCTTTTGTGGGTGTTACCATGGGTTGTGGAGTCTCGTTTTTCTCGTCTCGCTGAGAAAAGCACAATACGAGGGGTCGCGGAGCGAATCGGTGAATTTTTTGGAAAAAGTCACCGAGGTCTGTATATAGCCCTATGTAATCCTATACTGGCTATATGGGGGTATAGGTTCAGCCTGGGAAATTCACACACGTTCATTGTGGTATGGGTTGTTTGGATTTGTTTTTCACGTCTCGTCGTTTAGAACACGATGGGAAGGGTCCCCGAGCGAAACGGTGGAATTTGGGGGTATAGGTCCAACCTGGGAAATTCACACACGTTCATTGTGATATGGGTTGCTTGGATTTGTTTTTCACGTCTCGTCATTTAGAACACGATGGGAAGGGTTTCGAAACGAAACGGTGAAATTTTTGGAAAAAGTTCACCGAGGCCTGGGTAAGACCATAGGGCTATACTGCACGGCTTTGGGGGTATAGGCCCATACTGGGTGGACGTTTTGAGGTCTGGGTGAGCCCCTAATGATCCTATGGTATATCGTGTGAGGTCTTATTTTGAAGCTCTCGTGGAGGAGCATCCGACTGATGGTTCCTCCGTTTTCAATATTTTGTGCATGCGCTGTTTAACCGTAGTATAGAAAGCAGGCATATTTGGGAGGGGAGTATGTGGCTGTGTGTGTGGGATAGAGATGGACCGCTATGGGTCTGAATGGGTCGTGGGAGGTATCAAAATGCAGCTTGTGGGGGAAAGAGTCAGAATGGCGTGTTTTTTATTGCAAGACGCGTCAATCTGCGCATGCGCAGTTGGTTGTAGTAAGTAAAGTTGCCATTTTGGGGCAGTACAATAAGGTGTTTGGGGTAGAGATGGACCATACTTGGTCCCACTGCGTCCTAGGAGGTGTGATTTTGTAGCTCTCGGGGTGTACATCCCGATTTGAGGGCTGTCCACAGCATTGGTGACGTCATCAGTACGAGTAGTAGCGAAAGTAGGCATTTTGGGGCAATGAAGGATGGTCTTTGGTGTAGAGATGGACCATCCTTGGTCCGATTGTGTAGTGGGAGATGTCATTTTGTAGCTCTCGGAGTGTAGACCCCGATTTGAGGGATGATCGCCTCATCGGTGACGTCATCAGTACGAGTGGTAGCGAAAGTGGGCATTTTGGAGCAGTGAGGGATTTCCAGCCCTATTGACCTTGCGGCGCAATGCACAATGAGTGTTGTGTGTATGTGTGTGTGTGCGCGTATTGGTGCGTGTGTGCACACAGACGCATGCACACACGCATACACACACACACGCACGCATACACGTACGTGCGGAGGTATCAAAGTGAAGCTTGTGGGAGTCAGAATGGCGTGTTTGTTTATTGCAAGTCGCGTCAATCTGCGCATGTGCATTTGGTTGTAGTAAGTAAAGTTGCCATTTTGGGGCAGTACAAGAAGGTATTTGGGGTAGAGATGGACCGATTCTGTAGTGGGATGTGTCATTTTGTAGCTCTTGGGGTGTAGACCCCGATTTGAGGGATGTTCGGTTCATCTGTGACGTCAACGGTGACGTCATCAGTACGAGTGGTAGCAAAAGTGTGCCTTTTGGGGCAGTGAAGGATTGATTAGTAGTACAAAAGCGAATTTCGAGCACTATTGACCTTGCGGCGCAATGCGCAATGAGTGTGTGTATGTGTGTATGTTGGTGTGTACTGGTGTGTGTGTGTGTGCGTGTGTGCGTGTGTGTGTGTGCATGTGTGTGTCGCCGTATGCAGGCGCACGCTACTGTGGTGCACCCTGTATCGTATAGCCCGTAGGGCATAGGGTACGCCACCAAGAACAGTTTACATGTACTCTGCGCATATCCATGCACATGTACTATGTGCCTGTATATGTAATCTCTTCATGTACATATACTGTCAATATACATGTTCCTTTCCCACTGCGGTGGTCTAATGGTTAGAGCGTCGGCCTCGTAAGCGGTAGGTACTGGGTTCGATCCCAGGCCGGGTCATACCTAAGACTTGAAAAATGGAACTTGTTGCTCCCTCGCTTACGCTCAGCATTAAGAGGATAGAACAAGGACTGGTTCGCTCGGTGTCAGTATAATGTGACTGAGTGGGGTGTCATGTCTGCCTACGGCATGATATTTCAGTGGGACAGCACTATAAAATGGCAGCATTAGATCTGCTCTGTTACATGTAGGCTTCCCTGCCTCTCCCCCTTCCCTTCCTTCCCTTCCCCGTCGTGATATAGCTGAAAAAATGTTGAAAGCGACGTTAAACCCTATTCACTCACTCACTCCTTTCCCATCTACGTGTACTCGGTGCATGTAATTCTGCATGTACTCTGTTCACGTCCATGTATACATACTCTGTTCAAATCCATATACATACTCTCCGTCCATGTCGCTATATAGCTGGAATATTTCGGAATGCGACGTTAAACCTTAATTCTCTCCCCCGTCTCTCTCTAATTTTATTTTCCCCTCCAGTACATCATACCCAAGCTGGGGGAGCCGCGTGGGTATGTTTACAATACAAGTAGCCCTTTGTCCAATCAGAGGCCGCCATTTGCATCTATCACATTCGTTCCTGTCCGTTAGATGTATTATCGGCTGTTCTTGTCCAATCAGTAGTCGCCATTTCAGCAAGTTTCATCTCCAGCCATGTTCACTCTGAACCGTTTGTTCTAATCATCGTCAGGCAGGCCAGGATACTGTTGAGGCAACATATCCTCAAATAGTTTTTTGCGTATTCTGAGTATCTATCAGTGCATGGATGAATACATTCACCCGATGGGAAGATTCCGTAATTTGGTCACGAAGAACGTAACATTGGTCACCCTCTCTACGACCCATTGCAAGTTGGGGCGCTCTTCATAGGCCCCTTGCAAGACATCCAATTGGTCCACTTGGTCCAGCACGGGCTGTAGCGGAGCCCGGTTAATGACGGTAAACGGTTGGACAAATATCCGGATGTTACTGCTTCAGTAAAAGTATCGGACTTGGCCTGTCTCCTTATGCTGCAGCACATAACCAAACGCCAGATTTAATTTGAAGGACGTAGCTTGGTCATTGAAGATGGCTTCCACGTAGCTGCGTAGACGGGCGAGGTTGGTCAGTCGGAAATTGTAGATATCTTGAATAGAGCGATGACGGTGGAAACAATGCCGTATCATGGGACAGTGGTGCTGATAGATGTCACTCACTGGATGGGCGTCCTGGGAATATCCATCGCATCTTTCAGAAAATGTTCGATGTTGTCAGGCGTCTGACTGGGAACAGTAACGCTGGGGGTCGGCTGAATATCCCGGCTCTTCTGAACTGTGGGATTAGGCGGGCTCTCCGTGATCGCTTCACATGTGGCATTCGTCTCCTCGGGCTCATCTTCACTAGGTCTAACCACCATGGGTGCCTCTCTAGTGGGAACTTGTCGCTCATACTGTGGTGACGGACCATGAATCAAATGTTGGTGCTGTCTTAACTGACTAGGTCGTTCGAAGCGTTAACCACTTTTATTACATTGTTCCGTCGCGCCCTCGTGGAGTGAGCGTTCGTGGCGCAGTAAAGCATCTTCCCGATTAAATGACCGTGCGCAGGTTATACAAGTATATCGTGCACCGTTGTGGATGGAGGATTCGTGTCGTCGCAAATCTTGTGGGCGAGTAAATGGCTTCTGGCATGTTGTGCAAGATAACATATCGGCTGTGGATCTGGAAATGATGAATGCCGTAAAATTCTGGCTCTTATAGGCCAACATAGAAGTACCCGGATGTAGGCGCTGACGTCAGCGACAAGTTCCCGGATGTACAAGAACCCGGATGTACCCGGATGTAAAAGTCTCCGGATGTAAAAGTGCCCGGATGTTCCATTCACTTCGCCCACTGGAAAATTTCCTCTCTCCTCGTGCAAAGATCACATCCGGCCAAGGATACACCTTCAAGGCAGGTCAGGCATCGCTGGTGATGGTAGCGGTGATCTCCGGGCTCTCCCCTGGTTGAGCTATAACCCACACTGAAGAAATCATCTATCATTTCCATAGTTATCGGCAAGTATCTTTTGGTAACTCGTTTGGGGAGTCGAGTGGGAACCGGCACCTTTTCGTCAATCTTCAACGATTGCTCGTCTGCCTTGGAATTGGCTGGCTTTTCCATTTGACTGGGAAATGTACATCTAACATGCGTGTATCCGTATTTATAGTTAGAGGGGAGGTGACCGTCCAATCGACCAATCAGAAGCCATCATTTCAGAAAGTTCAATCTTCGTTCAGTGTAACCTAAACGTCTTCGGGCAATCCATGATGCTGAAGCTCGAAGCTCTTACTTCTCTCATTCAACACTGGGATCAATCTCCATCGGCTCTTCAATACGCGGCGGCGAATCGATATCCATGGATTCTTCTATCCGGTCACGAGAGTGGCGAGCGTAATCCGTGTATGACATTTCGGTGACGTCTCAATTGACTGAGATGCTTAAAGACAATCCGCACATGTATGCATGGGTACTTCATGGCGTGCATGTGTGTGACAACGCAAACTGTCCAGGCGATGAAAGCGCTTCGATCAAGTTGTGCAAGTGCACATATCGGCTGTGGATCTGGAAATGATGAATGCCGTAAAAATTCCGGCTCTTATAGGCCAACATAGGAGTACCCGGATGTTCACGAATGTACCACAATCACGGACTTCTATCAGGCCCAGGTCCAGAAACTCTCATGTCCTGCATGTGAATTGTCAATCATATTGTGTGTGTGTATGCATGTGTGTGCCTGTGAGTATGCAACTGTGTGAGCGTGTGTGTGTGTGTGTGTGTGTGTGTACGTGTGTATGTCTGTGTGTATGTGTCTCTGTATACGTGTCTGTGTGTATGTGGGCGTCTGTGTGTGTGTGTGCTTGCGTGTGTATGTGTGTGCGTGTGCGTGCATGTACGTGCATGTACGTGCATGTGTATGCCTGTATGTGTGTGTGTATGTGTCTATGTGTATGCGTGTGTGTGTATGCAACCACCACCACCACCGGGTGTTGACGCCCGTCATCACCACCACCACTACCACAACCACCACCACCATCACCACTACCACCACCACACACCTCCACCACCACACACCACCACACACCACCACGCACCACCACTATCACCATCACCACCACCACCACCACCGGGCCTTGACGCCCGTCAACGCGACCACCACACACCACCACACACCACCACCACCATCACTGGGCACACACGGCCTGGTGTACCCTATACCCGGTTCATTCTTATATCCACCACCAACACCACCACCACACACTACCACCACACACACACACCACCAACACATTCCACCACCACCAACACCACCGCGCGTTGACGGGCGTCAACGCCCGGTGGTGGTGGGAGCTCTCGTGTGGCAGAGTTCTTGGATCGGAGCTCTTGGATCTCAAAGCGTGTGGCGCTCAGAGCTCGGAAGTGGCATTTGCATATGACCTTTGTGAGGTCACTTCCGCTTCCATTCACGTGACCGGAACTGACCTTTGACCCCTGCGCGCGCTAACAATACCGGATAAAATTGCGCGCAGGGGTCAAAGGTCAGATACGGTAAGGTGAACGGAAGCGGAAGTGAGCTCACAGAGGTCATATGCAAATGCCACTTCCGAGCTCTGAGCTCCAGACGCTTTGAGCTCCAAGAGCTCCGATCCAAGAGCTCTGCCACACGAGAGCTGTCACCACCACCGAGCGTTGACGCCTGTCAACGCCCGGTGGTGGTGGTGGTGGTGGTGGATTGTGGTGGTGGTGTGTGTGTGTGTGGTGGTAGTATGTGGTGGTGGTGTTGTTGGTGGTGTCTACATATAAGAATGAACCGGGCATAGGGTACACCAGGGCGTGTGTGCCCAGTGATGGTGGTGATGGTGGTGGTTTGGTGTTGTGTGGTGGTGGTGGTGATGGCGTTGACGGGCATCAGCGCCCGGTGGAGGTGGTGGTGGTCGTGGTAGGAGTGGTGGTGTGTGGTTGTGTGCGGTGGTGTGTGGTGGTGGAGGTGTGTGGTGGTGCGTGGTGGTGGTAGTGGTGATGGTGGGGGTGGTGATGGCAACGGGCGTCAATACCCGGCGGTGGTGGTGGTGGTTGCATACACACACGCACATACTGGCATACACATGCACGTACATGCACGCACACGCACACACATACACACAGACGCATACACGCACACGCGTACACACTCAAATACACATATGCATACACACGCACGGATACACACACGCATACACACACTCACAAGCACACACAGATGCTTTACTGCGCCATGAAAGCTCACTCCGCGACGGAACAATGTAATAAAAGTGGTCAACTCTTTAAACGACCCAGTCAGTTAAGACAGCACCAACATTTGATTCATGGTCTGTCACCACGGTATGAGCGACAACTTCCCACTAGAGAGGCACCCATGAGGGTCAGACCTAGTGAAGATGAGCCGGGGAAGACGAATATCACTGGTGATGCGATCACGGAGAACACGCCTAAACCCACAGTTCAGAAGACTCGGGATATCCAGCCGGCCCGCAGCGTTACTGTTCCCAGTCAGACGCCTGGCAACATCGAACATTTTCTGGAAGATGCGGTGGATGTTCCCAGCGATGTCTTACGGGACGCACATCCAGTGCGTGACATCTATCAGCACCACTGGCCCATGATACGGCACTGTTTCCACCGTCATCGCTCTATTCAAGAGATCTACAATTTCCGACTGACCAACCTCGCCCGTCTACGCAGCTACATGGAAGCCATCTTCAATGACCAAGTTACGTCCTTCAAATTAAATCTGGCGTTTGGTTATGTGCTGTAGCATAAGGAGACAGGCCAAGTCCGATACTTTTACCGGAGCAGTAACATCCGGGTATTTGACCAACCGTTTACCATCACTAACCGGGCGCCGCTACAGCCCGTGCTGGACCAAGTGGACCAATTGGATGTCTTGGAATGGGCCTATGAGCAGCGCCCCAACTTGCAATGGGTCGTAGAGAGTGTGACCAATGTTACGTTCTTCGTGACCAAATTACGGAATCTTCCCATCGGGTGAATGTATTCACCCATGCATTGATAGATACTCGGAATACGCAAACAACCATTTGAGGATATGTTGCCTCAACGGTATCCTGGCCTGCCTGTCGATGATTAGAACAAACGGTTCAGAGCGAACATGGCCGAAGAAGAAACTTTCTGAAATGGTGACTTTTGATTGGACAAGAACAGTCGATAATGCATCTAACGGACAGGAACGAATATGACAGATGCAAATGGCGGCCTCTGACTGGACAAAAGGTTACTTGTATTGTAAACATACCCAAGCGGCTCCCCCAGCTTGGGTATGATGTACTGGAGGGGAAAATAAAATGATTGACATATCATCCTTGTTGTTGCTGTTCTCTCACCGGTCTACATGCGACATTGTGAAGAGTACATCTTCAATGAGAGAGAGAGAGAGAGAGAGAGAGAGAGAGAGAGAGAGAGAGAGAGAGGGAGAGAGAATTAGGGTTTAATGTCGCATTCCGCAATATTCTAGCTATATCGCGACATGGACAGAGAGTTTGTACATGGATTTGAACAGAGTATGTATACATGGACGTGAGCACATGTAGAATGGCATGCACAGAGTACAGGTCGATGGAAAAGGAACATGTATATTGACAGTATATGCAAATGAACAGATTACATGTACAAGTACATAGTACATGTGCATGGATATGCGCAGCGTACATGTATTCTGTGCTTGGTGGCGTACCCTATACCCTATGCACCACAGGAGCGTGCGCCTGCATACGACGATACACACATAGATACACAAACACACACACACACGCACACACACGCACACAAGCACATACAGACGCACACAGGCACACACACACACATACATGTATATTGTCCCAAACGAGGACTATGTTCCAAACCCCCCCAATGATGGACTTCTCTCCAAGCTGTTGTCCAGGGCTCATGTTCTGAAGAGTTGCAAGTAACAGCGTAATATGTCGATTGTGCACGTGACCGACCTCGAAAACTCGTTTTTTAGACGGCCGTATGACAAATAGCAAAAGAGGACATTTCACACCTGTGTGACAGAACACATTTTTTTCTGTCCAAAGTAGGACATTTCAAAAGAAGGCATTTATGTGCCCGAAATGTTGATGAATGGCTACGATTATGTTCTTTTACACCTTTTAAGTTGTTTTACCAGTATGTTTTTCACATGGTTGTCCCTTCTTGTGTGTAGCTGTCCTCAATTGGGTATTCTTTATTGAAATCCAATATAAAACAGGTTTAACTGGTCAAGAAAGGACACACGCCACACGATATAAACCTTCAAAACGGGGACAAGACAGCGATGAATATGTCCTCAAATAATGGTTAATTATTCGAATGTGTGTGTGGTTATGTCCCCAATTGGGTACCTTTATCTGACGCTAGTGTGGAAGTGTTTACCCGATGACGAGGATGTATTCCGTACTCTATAAATCTTTAAAACGAGGAAAATAACATCAGCTTTCTTCAAACGGTTGGAGATCATTCAAGCCGGTAGTTGAAAGGTAGTGTAAGAAGTGTTTCATTAGTCGATAGGGGACAGATTCCATACGAAATGAACCCTTCAAAACGAGGACATTAACCTAAGCTATGTCTATGTCCTCAAATGGTTGCTTAATGAACACATAAAGCCATATCCTCAATTGGGTATTCGTTGCTGAGAGCTTGTGTCGACCGTGTTTTATCAATCAAGAGGACACATACATACTATAGTGGCCGACCTCCACAACTAGTGTTTTTCACGGTAATAAAAAGATAACAAAAAAGGACATTTCACTCCTGTGTGACAGAACACATTTCCTTCTGTCCAAAGAAGGACATATCAACAGTTCCTCAAAATTTGTATTTATGTGCATGAAAAGTTGATGAATGGCTACGAATCTGTTATTGTACACATTTAAAGTTGTTTTACCAGTATGATTTGCACATGGCTGTCACTTCTTCACGTGTGTGTAGCCGTCCTCAATTGGGTATTATTTATTGAAAGCTGGTATAAAACGGGTTTAACTGGTCAAGAGAGGACACACGCCACTCGATATAAACCTTCAAAACGGGGACAAGACAGCGATGAATATGTCCTCAAATGATTGCGAATTATTCGAATGTGTGTGTGGTTATGTCCTCAATTGGGTACCCTTTATTAATCGCTAGTGTGGAAGTGTGTACCCGATGACGAGGATGTATTTCGCACGCTGTAAACCTTTAAAACGAGGAAAATAACGTCAGCTTTCTTCATGTGCTCAAATGGTTGCAGATCATTCAAGCCGGTAATTGGAAGTTTGTGTAATAAATGTTTCGTTGTTGATAGGGGACATATTCCATACGAAATGAACCCTTCAAAACGAGGACATTCGCCTAATCTATGTCTATGTCCTTAAATGGTTGCTTAATGAACACATGAAGCCATGTCCTCAATTGGGTATTCTTTGCTGAAAGCTTACAAGTGTGGAGAGTGTTTTAACAATCAAGAGGACACATTACATACGATAGTGACCGACCTCGACAACTAGTGTTTTGACGGCAGTAAAGATATAACAAAAGAGGACATTTCACTCCTGTGTGACAGAACACATTTCCTTCTGTCCAAAGAAGGACATATCAACAGTTCCTCAAAATTTGTATTTATGTGCATGAAAAGTTGATGAATGGCTACGAATCTGTTATTGGACACATTTAAAGTTGTTTTACCAGTATGATTTTCACATGGCTGTCACTTCTTCACGTGTGTGTAGCCGTCCTCAATTGGGTATTATTTATTGAAAGCTGGTATAAAACGGGTTTAACTGGTCAAGAGAGGACACACGCCACTCGATATAAACCTTCAAAACGGGGACAAGACAGCGATGAATATGTCCTCAAATGATTGCGAATTATTCGAATGTGTGTGTGGTTATGTCCTCAATTGGGTACCCTTTATTAATCGCTAGTGTGGAAGTGTTTACCCGATGACGAGGATGTATTTCGTACGCTGTAAACCTTTAAAATGAGGAAAATAACGTCAGCTTTCTTCATGTGCTCAAATGGTTGCAGATCATTCAAGCCGGTAATTGGAAGTTGGTGTAATGAATGTTTCATTGTTGATAGGGGACATATTCCATACGAAATGAACCCTTCAAAACGAGGACATTCGCCTAATATATGTCTATGTCCTTAAATGGTTGCTTAATGAACACATGAAGCCATGTCCTCAATTGGGTATTCTTTGCTGAAAGCTTGTGTGGAGAGTGTTTTAACAATCAAGAGGACACATTACATACGATAGTGACCGACCTCGACAACTAGTGTTTTGACGACAGTAAAGATATAACAAAAAAGGACATTTCACTCCTGTGTGACAGAACACATTTCCTTCTGTCCAAAGAAGGACATATCAACAGTTCCTCAAAATTTGTATTTATGTGCATGAAAAGTTGATGAATGGCTACGAATCTGTTATTTTACACCTTTAAAGTTGTTTTACCAGTATGATTTTCACATGGCTGTCACTTCTTCACGTGTGTGTAGCTGTCCTCAACTGGGTATTCTTTATTGAAAGCTGGTATGAAACGGGTTTAACTGGTCAAGAGAGGACACACGCCACACGATATAAACCTTCAAAACGGAGACAGCACAGCGATGAATATGTCCTCAAATAATTGCTAATTATTCGAATGTGTGTGTGGTTATGTCCTCAATTGGATACCCTTTATTTACTGCTAGTGTGGAAGTGTTTAACCGATGACGAGGATAGTAGTAGTAAAAAGCTAAATTGGGTTGTATTTATGCAAATGAGATGACGTCATCGATGACGTCACAGAGCTCTCATCCAATCAGAAGCCGGCAAATCTTCGGCAATCTCCGGTAATGTTCGGTCATCTCCGGCAATGTCCGGCCCTCTCCGGCAACGTCCGGCCCTCTCCGGGACAATAAATAGCCTTTATCTGCCCTTCCGAAGCATCCATGGCCTGTACAGGGGTCCCCGACAATATTTGCATCTATTTGCCCATGTTAAATGGCAAGTGGGGAACCCTCAGTTTTCCCATACAATGAAAGGGTCCTAGGAATTGAACCCGGGTCGGTTTATCAAGAGGCAGACGCGTTATCCATTAGGCTACGAGTCATATGATACAAACCAAGGTTGAAAATAGCATATATATGTCTACTATATGGCCCATACTGGCGCACTGGCCAATGTTGAACCTAATGGGAAATGTACTCCTGGTCATTGTAGTATGGGCTGTTTGGTTTTGTTTTTCACATCTCAACACCTAGAACACGATGGGCAGGGTCCCGAAGCGATTGGTTGAATTTTTTTGAAAAAGTCACTGTGCGCATGCGTAGTGGATAAATAGCGCTGGGAGGGCGTTTTGGGGCCCAGAGGGGTCCATAGAGGGCCGGTTGAGTCGCGTGAGGTATCATTGTAAAGCACACGTGAGGGAGCATCCAGCGGGCTGGATGGAACGTGGAACTGACGTCATTCTGCGCAAGCGCAGTAGACAAAGGTTATGGAAATACACGTTTTGGGGTCTAGGTGGGCCACTGTTGGGCCAATTGAGTCGAGTGAGGTATGATTGTAAAGCACACGTGAGGGAGCATCCGACGGTATGGGTGAAACGTGGAACTGACGTCATTCTGCGCATGCGCAGTAGACAAAGTTTATCGAAATTACAACACAAATAAGGGAAGTGGGAAGAGGTGCCGACATACTGACTGCGTCACATGAATTCACAGAAATCAGAAATCATGGGCCCAGGTATTATTGTAAATACACGTTTTGGGGTCCAGGTGGGCCACTATTGGGCCTATTGCATCAAGTGAGGTATCAATGTAAAGCATACGTGAGGGAGCATCCGACGGGATGGGTGTAACGTAAAACTGACGTCATTCTGCGCATGCGCAGTAGACAAAGTGTATGGAAATAAACGTTTTGGGGTTTAGGTGGGCCGCTATTGAGCCGATTGCATCAAGTGAGGTATCATTGTAAAGCATGCGTGAGGGAGCATCCGACGGGATGGCTGAAACGTGGAACTGACGTCATTCTGCGCATGCGCAGTAGACAAAGTGTATGGACATAGACGTTTTGGGGCCTAGGTGGGCCACTAGTTGTCCGATGGAGTCGAGTGAGGTATCATTGTGAAGCATACATGGAGGAGCATGCGCCTGGACCAGTGTGTTGTTTGTTTAGTGGTGTAATTGCATCAAGTGAGGTATGATTGTAAAGCATACGCGAGGGAGCATCCAGCGAAATGACTGATACGTGAAACTGATGTAATTCTGCGCATGCGCAGTAGAGAAAGTGTATGGGCATAGACGTTTAGGTGCCGAGAGGGCCCCTATTGGTCCGATTGTGTCGAGTGAGGTGTCAATGTGAAGCACTTGTGAGAGAGCATCCGACGGTATGGCTGAAACGTGGAATTGACGTCATTTTGCGCATGCGCAGTAGACAAAGTGTATGGACATAGACTGTTTGGGGTCCAGGTGGGCCACTATTGGTCCGGTTGGGTCGAGTGAGGTATCATTGTAAAGCATACGTGAGGGAGCATCCAACGGAATGGGTGTGACGTAAAACTGACGTCATTCTGCGCATGCGTAGTAGACATAGTATATGAAAATAGACGTTTTGGGATCTAAGCGGGCCACTAATGGTCCGATGGAGTCGAGTGAGGTATTATTGTAAAGCATACGTGAGGGAGCATCCGACGGGATGAGAGTGACGTATGTGTAATGTCACTTCCGGTTTCTATGAGCAAAAACTACCTCCGAACACAGAAGAGTTCTAATTTGTCCTTAGACCTTAGACGTATGTAATGCATGTATTGACTTTCAACATCCGGATGGCCTTCAACATCCGGGGCCTTTTCAACATCCGAGTAACCTGGTTTTACATCCGGATTCTCTCCAACATCCAGGTTGCTACATCCGGCGACCGTGGAACATGCGATGAGTGAGTGAGTGAGTGAGTGAGAGTGAGTGAGTGAGAAAGGCGTGCCCAACGCCCGTGAGGCGTGCCCAACGCCCGTCTTAACGCATGGACGCACTAACGAGTGAGTGAGTGAGTGAGTGAGTGAGTTAGCGAGTGAGCGAGTGACTGAGTGAGGGAGTGGGTGGGTGGGTGGGTGAGTGAAGGAGTGAGTGGTCATATATGGTCGATTATACACCATTAGCCTACCGGTGAGAGAACGACAACAAGAATGACTGATCAATCCCCTCCAGTACATCATACCCAAGCTGGGGGAGCCGCGTTGGGTATGTTTACAATACGAGTAGCCTCTTGTCCAATCAGAGGCCGCCAATTTCGGAGCTCTTGGAGCTCGGAGCTCGGGAGCGGGTAGTGGGAGGTCCCGTGTGGCAGAGGAAGTGACGTCATCGTTTTACATCCGGGTCCTCATCTTACATTCGGGTTTTTCCATGTTTAGTCTCACGTGACCGGAACCGGAAGTTGTCACAAGACAGGTGGCGCCCCTCGGAGCTCTTGCACATAAACACAACATGCATAACACACACACATACCTGGTGCACCCTGTACCCTATTGCCCGTAGGGCATAGGGTACACCAGGGTGTGAGGGGGAACCGGAAGTTGTCACAAGACAGGTTGCACCCCTCGGAGCTCATGCACATAAACACGACATGCATCACACACACACATACCTGGTGCACCCTGTACCCTATTGCCCGTAGGGCATAGGGTACACCAGGGTGCGAGGGTGCACCAGGTATATGTGTGTGTGATGCATGTCGTGTTTATATGCAAGAGCTCCGAGGGGCGCCACCTGTCTTGTGACAACTTCCGGTTCCGGTCACGTAAGAGTAAACATGGAAAAACCCGGATGTAAGATGAGGACCCGGATGTAAAACGATGACGTCACTTCCTCTTCCACACGATAGCTCCCATTACCAACACCGGGCGTAGACGCCCGTTGCCGAGCTCCGAGCTCCAAGAGCTCCGA
Source organism: Hanleya hanleyi (assembly GCA_036873755.1). Lineage (NCBI taxonomy): Eukaryota > Metazoa > Mollusca > Polyplacophora > Lepidopleurida > Hanleyidae > Hanleya > Hanleya hanleyi. Next base: position 11,027 of record JAVTVY010015712.1, on the reverse strand, counting down.
AAATGGCGGCCTCTGATTGAACAAGAGGCTACTCGTATTGTAAACATACCCAACGCGGCTCCCCCAGCTTGGGTATGATGTACTGGAGGAGATAATAAAATGATTGACCAGCCATTCTTGTTGTTGTCGTTCTCTCGCCGGTAGGCTAATGGTGTATAATCGACCATATATGACCACTCATTCCTTCATTCACCCACCCACCCACTCACTCACTCAGTCACTCGCTCACTAGCTAACTCACTCACTCACTCACTCAGTCACTCACCATCGTTAGTGCGTCCATGCGTTAAGACGTGCGCTGGGCACACCTCACGGGCATTGGGCACGCCTCACTCACTCACTCACACTCACTCACTCACTCACTCACTCACTCATCGCATGTTCCACGGGCTCCGGATGTAGCAACCTGGATGTTGAAGAGAACCCGGATGTAAAACCAGGGTACCCGGATGTTGAAAAGGCCCCGGATGTTGAAGGCCACCCGGATGTTGAAAGTCAGTACATGCATTCCATACGTCTAAGGTCTAAGGGCAAATTAAAACTCTTTTGTGCTCGGAGGTAGTTTTTGCTCATAGAAACCGGAAGTGACATCACACATACGTCACACCCATCCCGTCGGATGCTCCCTCACGTATGCTTTACAATAATACCTCACTCGACTCCATCGGACCATCAGTGGCCCGCTTAGATCCCAAAACGTTTCCATACACTATGTCTACTGCGGATGCGCAGAATGACGTCAGTTTTACATCACACCCATTCCTTCGGATGCTCGCTCACGTATGCTTTACAATGATACCTCACTCGACCCAATCGGACCAATAGTGGCCCACCTGGACCCCCAAAAATCTATGTCCATACACTTTGTCTACTGCGCATGCGTAGAATGACGTCAATTCTACGTTTCAGCCATACCGTCAGATGCTCTCTCACAAGTGACACCTCACTCGACACAATCGGACCAATAGGGGCCCCTCTCGGCACCTAAACATCTATGCCCATACACTTTCTCTACTGCGCATGCGCAGAATTACATCAGTTTCACGTATCAGTCATTTCGCTGGATGCTCCCTCGCGTATGCTTTACAATCATACCTCACTTGATGCAATCAGACCACTAGAGGCCCGCCTACATCCCAAAACGTGTATTTCCATACCATTTTCTCACAATTCGGTGTCTGCGCATGCGCAGAATGTTGAAACAAACAACACACTGGTCCAGGCGCATGCTCCTTCATGTATGCTTTACAATGATACCTCACCCGACTCCATCGGACAACTAGTGGCCCACCTAGGCCCCAAAACGTCTAAGTCCATACACTTTGTCTACTGCACATGCACAGAATCACGTCAGTTCCACGTTTCAGCCATCCCGTCGCATGCTCTCTCAAGCATACTTTACAATGATACCTCACTTGATGCAATCGGCTCAATAGTGGTCCACCTAAACCCCAAAACGTCGATTTCCATACACTTTGCCTACTGCGCATGCGCAGAATGACGTAACTTTTATGTTACAGCCATCCCGTCGGATGCTCCCTCGCATATGCTTTACATTGATACCTCACTTGATGCAATAGGCCCAATAGTGGCCCACCTGGACCCCAAAACGTGTATTTCGATACACTTTGTCTACTGCGCCTGCGCAGAATGACGTCAGTTCCACGTTTCACCCATACCGTCGGATGCTCCCTCACGTGTGCTTTACAATCATACCTCACTCGACTCAATTGGCCCAACAGTGGCCCACCTAGACCCCAAAACGTGTATTTCCATACCCTTTGTCTACTGCGCATGCGCAGAATGATGTCAGTTCCACGTTTCATTCAGCCCGCTGGATGCTCCCTCACGTGTGGTTTACAATGACACCTCACTCGACTCAATCGGCCCTCTAGGGACCCCTCTGGCCCCCAAAACGCCCTCCCAGCGCTATTTACCCACTACGCATGCGCACAGTGACTTTTTAAAAAAATTTCAACCAATCGCTTCGGGACTCATCGTGTTCTAGGTGTTGAGATGTGAAAAACAAAACCGAACAGCCCATACTACAATGACCAGGAGTACATTTCCCATTAGGTTCAACATTGGCCAGTGTGCCAGTATGGGCCATATAGTAGACATATATATGCTATTTTCAACCATATATGCTATTTTCAACCTTGGTTTGTATCACGACTCGTAGCCTAATGGATAACGTGTATGCCTCTTGATAAAGCGACCCGGGTTCAATTCCCACTAGGACCCTTTCATTGTATGAGAAAACTGAGGGTTCCCCACTTGCCATTTAACATGGGCAAATAGATGCAAATATTTTCGGGGAACCCTGTACAGGCCATGGATGCTTCGGAAGGGCAGATAAAGGCTATCTATTGTCCCGGAGAGGGCCGGACATTGCCGGAGATGACCGAACATTACCGAAGATTGCCGGCTTCTGATTGGATGAGAGATCTGTGACGTCATCGATGACATCATCTCATTTGCATAAATACGACCCAATTTAGCTTTTATATACTACCGAGGATGTATTCGGTACGCTATAAACCTTGGAAACGAGGAAAATAACATACCTTTCTTCATTTGCTGAAATGGTTTCAGATCATTCAAGCCGGTAATTGGAAGTTGGTGTAATGTGTTTCACTAGTCGACAGAGGACATATTCCATACGAAATGAACCTTCAAAACGAGGACATTTTGCTCACCCATGTCCCCAAATGATTGCTTAATAAACATACATTCAAAATATTCATTCTTCCAAACACGTACATGTTACAAGTGTCTAGTCCGTCATTGGCAATCCAGCCATCGTCCATTAGCGAATATCCGCGTCCATAATCCAAAGACCTATTCCATATTACATATAACGGTATTAGTCATCTAGAGAATGATGTATCTCAGTCACACTTTGAATGTGACTGTTCATAGGAGTACTATGAGGATCTTGAAGTACATGGGTTCATACGGCCCCTAGCCCCAGGTTATGCGGAATTAGACACAAGTTACGAAACGTAGCTCCATAGCTGTCCTCAATTGGGAATTGTAGCGCCATGTAGCTGTCCTCAATTGGGTATTGTTACTTGGAAGCTGGTGTCAAGCGTTTCACCAGTAAAGAGACCGCGCATTCCATAAATGTTAGCTACGCCTATGTCCTCAAATGGTTGCTGATGCTACCCATGTGAGGAGATATATCCTCAATTGAGTGTTCCGTATTGCAATCTGGTGTAACGAGGGTTTTAGACTACTATTCAGGACACATCTCCTACGATACAAACCGAGCGAGAACAATTATCCCAGCTAGGACCTTAAATGGTTGCTAATAACTTAAATGTAGTCATGTATTGAATTCAGTATTATTGATTGAAAATGATGTAAAAGAATTTCAGCAGTCAAGAGAGCACACATATAGTGCACCGTTGTGGAAAAACAAAAATTGTTGAAAGCGACAAATCCAATTCACCCTCACCAAAAGGGCAAACTTGGACAGGACTATTTAACTGGGGACATACCACTATGGGTGAACAAAAGTAGGTGCGATCAACTTGAAATCATCGTTTCAACTAGCAATGCATGAACAGGAGCAACTTAGCAACAGGAGAGCATGATATAGCAATTAAGTTTAGACATGCTGACAGCAACAAGTGAGGACATACCGGAATAATGGAAAAATAATAATACTGCATGATAGACGAAAAAGTATGTTTCAAACCCTCTCTTCCCTAAACTGTGCCCAATTTTCACCCACTGGACAGATGAGTTAACACCAATATTTATGAAAACATTTTGTTTATTCAGAGAATTCAACACTTTAACACAGAGTTCTTTAACTTCAACAGCAAATTTGTTACCACAACAGGCCTTGCGAAAATGGCACAGGCTGATTTATTGCCCTGGATCATGAATGACAGTTTACCTGAATCTGTCTCTGAAAACCACATGCACAGCAACTTTTTACTGGGTTGGTAATTAAGCTCCGTGAAAATTACTCAGATGACCTATCGCAGGGCCTGGACTGATCAGCCCCATCAAAATGCAAGGCCTTGCAGAAAACACTCGAACAGTGAACAGAAAGACTTCAAACAAGCTGCTTGAAGCATGGTATATGTAACGCACCACCATTTTGGTCAATATCTATTTTGTCTGGAAGTTACTGCAGGGTTATATGTTTCTCAAAGTTTCGCAACACACCCCGTTTCTCTTCCTCACTCCAAAGTCGTTTCTGGGGCTGTGCATGACCCATAGAAAAGTACAATTGCAAAAGTTCGCTGTAAGAAATGCAATGTTCTGTTATGTCTGTTGATGTCGATTAACCGCATACTATTTCGCAACCTTGTGGGCTATTAAACCTCACCAACCATATCTGTTAAGCAGACAGTTGGAGCTAGATGGTACTTCAAGAGATATGATGACCTACATGTTTAAGAATGACAAGAACAATTTCCGCCTAACTCAGCAAAAGAATATTAACATGGAATCACCTTCATCGAGCTATGAAGAATTGTTTGCAACTTGCATATATTTGTTAGAACAACAACTTGATATTAGGTTATTTACGGAACGAAATCTTGACATTTCACTGCACCGCTGCGATGTATTATGGAAGAAACAAGTATATGCGATTGTGATGGGAACTTTCCAATCATTGTTCTGAAAATTTTGTTTAAGTGAGTTAGTATTCTATTACTTCTGTCCCTTGCCATGCGTGTGTGGTCCTTGCGTAATATTTCAAAGCATCTCTCCTCTCGCTTGTGTTACGAACGACACCAAAATACCCTTAGGTGGCAAAGTATACCGATTTATCACCAGGATCACAAATGCAGACACCAGGAATAGCACCAGTCGTTTGAGTGCTAAGTGTTAGGAGTCAGCCAGACTTGGTATACTAAAGTCTCATTTTTGCTGGAGCTTCCAATTCTTCACTCGATTCCTCATCTGAAAGAAGACAAAATTATCTTAGATTGACGATAGGCAATGGGCGATGATCCAATCACGAACAACTGAATTGCCTCCTAGGATTAACTTCAAGAAAAGACAATATGATTGAGGATTTCCTACTGCTATGACGGCAACTACAGTATTGTATATACACAGCGAATACATGCAAGTGTCTCTAGGGATAATTCCGGCATGGAAATCACAAAGCATAAAACTTACAAATGTTATTTCTGATAAAAGTAATGTTCCACATCAATTTCAAGGAATTGTTAATGAAATGTAATTCCGTAACACAATTATGAAATTTAAGTTATATCATTCAGTTTGGTTTTGCTCATCTTTTTTATCAGTAATTTTAGCCCCTTGACCTCCAATTGAATGCGGGTGTATTGTCAGTGACAATGACAATATATTTCATACATGTGGCCGTGTCCTTAGAATCCATTGGACTAAGATAATATGACATTCTTAAAGTATGTCAAGTCCTCAAAAATGGACCGAAATGTAATTCCGTAACTCAGGTTTGATTAACCACTCGCATCAGTTGCGACCCTACTTATTGGAAATCAGAAATAATGTAGCTTAGAATCTCAGGATGCGAACAAACCAAAGTCTGAAATGAGTTGGCTTTGAGTTTTGATAGAACATGCATTTAAGTTTAACTGTCCTGTCATTTTATGGTGGTTGCTTCCCTGTAATTCCGTAAAACTATATGTGATCAAATACAAATTTATCTTTGCTATTCCATCTGTTAGCACTCATCCTTCAGATCATAGTAATAGGACCAGGGAAATATTTCATAACTAATGTTCCAACGCACTAGCAAAGAGAGGGTACAGGGAGAATGAAAAATAGGGACCATGTAATTCCGTCACACTTGAATTCATGTTTAGATGAATTTAACGGTGTAGTTAATATTTGTTTTTTTTTATTTGGTTGATTCATGAAGAGCCTAGGAGTGTGGCCGTCACCCTCAATAATACACATGTAGACCAGTACTTATTCACCATGTGTCTCATCGTATAGGAGTCCGGACTGTAAATGGTGATGAAATGCAAATACCAGTTTCCATCCTTTCATCTATTCCCCTGTCTGTTAGGTTGAAGATTTTTATTCTGCGATTAAAGTTCACATCTCTGCAGTTGATTTCCATTCCTTTGTAACCCCTCAGCCTAAGATTGTTTTCAAGTGTATCCATTTTCTTCATGAAGTCAGTGTAATTATTACTTTCAGACATATCTGGGCAAGGCTTTGGTGTAAGACCTCCCATTGGAAAGGTAATATCCTGGACAAACGACTGACAATACAAATTGCAGCAAATCCTTTTTCAAATATATTTCGTGAGTCTTACACCAAATCGTTGCCCATATCGGCAAGAGATGTCACCTTTCATGAAATATTTGAAACAGGATGGTTGGTGTATAGATCTTCTGTGTAGGTATTAATAAATGTATGTATGCTTTGTGTGGCATTTAATATATAATACACCCTCCTTGCTGCATCTGTCACCTCTGCAACTCGCATCTATCATCTCTGTAAACTACAGCATTCAAAAAGTCTGCCTTCTTATCAAACATCTCAAATGTGAATTCAAGAAATATGTGTGCCGAATTTGCCATTGTGAAGATGCTCGAAGCGGGGGATTTTAACCGCTGATTTGAGAAAGGATTTGACCGGAACTGTGCACCGCAGCGCCATATACGATCCGGGATTTATGTTATAAACAGAAGTAAAACATCGCATAACAGAAGACAAAACATCGCAGAACAGAACAGAACAGAAGACAAAACATCGCATATTGCGTTTATTTGTTCTCAATCGAGCCTTTGAAATCTGGTAATTTCTCACGGAAAAATGAATTTCAAGATGACGTCCCTTTATCTATATATGGTGTGAGATGTATATATGCAATCCAATTGATGCAAATTCCCAGTGAAGGCACACTGTAAAGCAATACGACAAGACTCGTGACCCCACATCGAGTTCAATTTCGAACTATGTTGACAGAATCCCTTACGAACCTATTTGAAGTAAATACACTTCAGTTCTTCAAATACCTTACAGCCAATTCACCATACTCGAACAATGATCACAATTTTATAACAGACAAATGGCAAATGAAAACAGCAATCTAAACAACATTTTGTGACATTTAAAAAAAAAGGTTCCCATACAATTATTTCACGGAACCTAATATTAGTTCCCAGAGGGTTCCGATAGATACAGAATAGACAGAACCGAAAAAAAGTTTCCGACCGTTCACGAAATATTCTGGCCTGTAGCAATAATACATCAAACTATTCAATAACGAGGCAAACAGTGAAGTTCAGTGAAACTGTAAATGCTGACATGAATACGGGCATCAATGGAATCTCACCTATATGGATGTTGATAACCTTCACACTTTATCTTGACGAGCCTTGCAATAGCGAACATCCTCTTGCGTAACAAGATCATTCCCTTTTTTCGTTCCATTCTTTCGTTGGATCATCTGTCTGGAAAAGAAGACAACTTCTGAGAAAAAAGTCAACCATAAATTCACAGCCAATGGGGGCTCCAATATATGCCTGCACATTTGACCACATTTAATATTTGCCATCTCACATTGGAAAGACACAAGGTAAATTTTGGTGTAGACTTGCAGATCCATGCAAAATTTTAGTGTGCAACAATACTACCTCTGTGGGACTTTGGTGACCCTGACATTGAACATTGACCTCAATATCAACATGTTTCTTCCCTCAAAAAGATTATGTTTGGGAACTGGAGACATGGAAGATCAGCCATATGACTTCACAGTACATGACAGTAGATCCACAATATATTCACCATGTGAATGCCTGTTATTGCTACCACAGGAGACTTTGGATATGTGCAAGCCTCCACTGTTGAATACAAGCCGGTAGGTCATACATAGAGTGCTTCTTGAGAGAATAAGCATCCTGTTAAGGCTGGCCCAACATTACCTGGCTTGCGTGCTCATTAAAAGAGAGTTGGGTACCACGGATAAACCTCCCTATTTGATAGCACTTGCTCAAACCTAGGGTGACTTGTATCCCTGTGCTAATGCACTTGCCAATTGGATGCCCCATCGTGCCTCCCTGGGGATGGGTGGGGACATGGTCAATTTCACCAAGACTAATACCCCCTACATATCCCCACCTTGTGCGGCTGTTTTGGCTGGAGGTGTGTGGCATCCAATTGACAAGTGCATAACCTCTTATTCCGGTGACAGCAGTTAACATTAGGAAGCAGTCTTGTCATAGTACATGTAAACATCACTGACATGGGTTTAGGGTTTAGGTTATACCCAGCAAACATATTTTGAAGCATGGCCTCATTAGGATAGTAATTTCTACACTCATTGAATGTTAACAAGCGTTCTGAGAACCCCAACATCTTGCCTTGTGGGGTAATTCGCCGAAGGTACAGCAGTATTGAAAGCATACATGTAGAGCAAATATTAAGGTCTGGAATAGGTGATGTGATACAGACAATAATGTCTGGAATAGATTATCTGGTACAGACAATAACATCAGTCCCATGTGGGATTAACGGCATATAGGTTAATCCCATGTGGGATTGATTGGTCAGTGCCATCTGATTACTGGTGCATAGGGCAGTTCTGTGTGAGATTACTGCTGGACCGGTCAGTCCCATGTGAGATTACTGCTGGATCCTGTGTAGGATTACTGCTGGATGGACCAGTCCTGTGTGTTATTACTGGTGGATAGACCAGTCCCCTGTGGGATTACTGCTGGATAGTCCAGTCTCAAGTTGGATTACTGCTGGATAGGCCAGTCCTGTCTGGGATCACTGCTGGATAGAGGAGTCTCATATGGGATTAATGCTGGATAGGACAGTCCCATGTGGGATTACTGCTGCATAGCAAGTCCAGTGTGGGATTACTGCTGCATACGGCAATCCTGTGAGGGATTACGGCTGGGGAGGCCAGTCCCATGAGGGATTACGGCTGGGGAGGACAGTCCCATGTGGGATTACTGCTGCTGGATAGGCTAAACCTGTGTAGGGTTATAGAGGAATAGGTTAGTCCCATGTAGGATTATGGCAGCAGTAATCCCACCTGGCACTGACCGTCAGTGCCAGGTGGGATTACTGCTGCATATTGCAGTCCAGTGTCATATTACTTCTGGATAGGTCAGTTCCCTGTGAGATTACTGCTGCATAGGCCAGTCCCATGTGGCATTACTGCTGGATAGGCCATGCTATGTGGGATTACTGCTCGATAGGCCAATCCGGTCTGGGATTACTGCTAGATAGGTCAGTCCTGTGTGGCATTACTGCTGGATAGTGCCATTTGAGATTACTGCTGGACAGGTCAGGTCTGTGTGAGATTACTGCTGGATAGGCCAGTTCCAAATGGGATTACTGCTGGATAGACCAGTCTGGTCTGGGATTACTGCTGGATAGTTGAGTTCTGTATGGGATTACTTTTATAGCACAAACTTTTCATGATGGATAGGTCAGTCCCGTGTGGCATTACAGCTGGATAGGCCAGTGCCATTTGGGAAAACTGCTGGATAGGTCAGTCCCGTATGTGATTACTGCGGGAGAGCAGCTGTGACCTAGGAAAACATGAGACATGTCCACCAAGTTTTATAATCATCCCACGAAAGGTTCAACAAACTTTTCATGTACAGATCTACATGTAAATTCTTGCCCAACAAACACCTTATCAATGAAAATGTACAGAGTCTAAACTGCAATTATTAGGACAAATTTTTTTATTTAATGTCATATTTCTTAAATAGCACATGCACAGCCTCAAATCCCATTGAACTTGGGTAGCAAGTGTCAAACTCATCCAATGAAAGCCCTTACGAAATGGAAGTATACCCGCAGTAGAATAGAAGTACAGTGGCAGTAGCAGCTGAAAGTATAACGGCAGTATGACAGAAGTATATACTTCCGGCATACTTCCATGAGACAATTGGTTGTATGTTAGACTGAATTTGTGAGTTGTAGAAGTGTTGCAGAAGTATGGTAAAATTATGGTGGCAGAATGCTGACATTATGTTAATTGCTGCTGTAACCCTTCACAGAAGTATGGAGGCAGTGTTATGGCAGGGAGCTGGCAGCATAGACAGAAGTATATGGCCAGTATGGTAGCAGTATGGTAGAAGTATAGTGGCAGTATGACTGCAGTATGCTGACATTATGTTAATTAAGCTGCTGTAACCCTTCACAGAAGTATGGATGCAGTGTTATGGCAGAGGGCTGGCAGCATAGACAAAAGTATATGGCCAGTATGGTAGCAGTATTGTAGAAGTATAGTGGAAGTATGACTGCAGTATGCTGACATTATGTTAATTGAGCTGCTGTAACCCTTCACAGAAGTATGGAGGCAGTGTAATGGAAGAGGGCTAGCAGCATAGACAGAAGTATATGGCCAGTATAGTAGAAGTAGAGTGGAAGTATGCCTGCATCATAGTGGCAGTAGACAGGCTGAATTATAGCAGCAGTATAAGGTTGCCCCGTATACCAAGTGTGGCCTAAATAAAAATGGTATATACAAGCATCCTCCTTTAGGCAAAATTGACACATGCATGTATCATACACACATGAATGGTGGATATTACTACATTATAACATGGACATATGATGCATTATTACTTGAACATGGTAGGCCTAAACATGTTTTGGTCAATTCCACGTCACTCGCGTTACACTTTTAGTCTTTAGTTCAGATACATGATTGCTTGTCAATCTTCAAGTCATCAATTATAAGTGGACATACTGTGCATGTAGGCAGCCCTGACCACAGTGTACACTAACAAATAAATATTGTTCAAATTTGTATGAAGGCCTGTATCCAAGTGAAGTTTTAGCACTCGTCACTCACGTTACATGAAAAAGGACATGAAAATTTTAGTACCAACTTTATTCTTGAAATTAGCTCTGGCTTTAATTTTCAGTAAACAAGCAACTATTTCCATAATTGGGTAGTCACCATATCTAAGCAGCAGTAATATTATTAAGTCAGTGTTATAGGTGTATTAGCTGTCATCAGCACCAAGCGACAAGAAACCTGCGTCACTCACGTTACGCCACTCACGTTACTGTACAATTCAATGGAC
>JAVTVY010015711.1:0-64476 GCA_036873755.1 Hanleya hanleyi | reverse complement strand
ATGGTTAAGGTGTATTTTATGGAAAAAGTGTTGCTGGCGCATAATAGTCTGTGAGAGTATACGAGTACACTAGTATATTACACTTGCCAGATAAGGGCCTTTTGGTTGGATATCCGATCCTTCCCTTTCCCCCTACCCCATCTTTGTTTTGGTGGGTTTTTCCATCTGAAATCGACATTTTGAGATAATACCTCAAATGTTATAGTAATAACCATGGCAATGGCTTCGCAGCAATTGTTTGAATTATAATCTCACTTTCTAGCTTCTAAACCACATCAGGTAGGCAATGAATATGTAAAATTAACTGGAATTATGCTCAAACTGATGTTAAATTTTTACTTCCCTTCGTCTGGTAAATATCGAAAATTCTCTCAGAATCTTCAAAAATAATTGCTAAGATGCAAATAATTGTTACCTATTCACCATATTTAACATTGTCGACGAGTTTTACTTTGGGAAATATGCTGCTGAGTAATTAATTTGGTGTTATTGTCCAAGATAATGCATACTAGATGCCATAGTCGCCCTGTCCAAGGGGAGGTAAATCTGCGTAGTCCTGCGGGGCAACATATTTTATCGGCGTAGTTGTTCTATGTTACACCTGAAAATTTCTAAATATTCTGTCCGAGATTCGAAAGATTTGAATGCGCACATTAAAATGGTATAAAAGTGAACAATTTGAGTCAAAAAGACGAGGCAAATGGCTGATTACAAGTCAGGGGAGCCTATCATACGTTATAGTATATATTTGCTGTATATAGGGTATTGCATATAGGGTGCAGTCCACAGTAGACCCCTCGTTGCTGGAAATAGACCCTCGGTATAGCCCTTCCGTCTTTCCGAGTTGCCAAACCATGCAGAAAACCCATATAAAAGTACATATTTTCTTCATGGGAATGCTCATACCATTAATTTAACATATAAGCCAGTTATGCGAATTTAACCCGAGATAAATTTTCTTCCCTCGGAACGTACTCCAAATTTTCTGGAAAATCTATTAAAATGACCCAAAATACGCCATATTTCGTTCACTTCCTGGAGAAATCTTGACAATCGATTGCCACAAGATTTCTCCTCAGTGTTCCCCGTCTGGAGGCAAGATAAAAAAGCTATTCAAAATATGGGGTCGACCACGCCGATTTTTGTCTCATACTCCATATGCAACATAACCCTATTTTTAAACACCTGAAAAACGTACGAAACTGAGGCTGACGAAGGTTGACTTCGCGACCCGATCCGCCATATAGCTCAATCGAGCCACCCCTTCGCATATGTCATTTTGAAGGAATGGTAGTGCCTAGAAGCTTGGTACTATAAATACTGGTTATCAAAAAGAGAAGGATAATTATCATGTGGTCAGACCCGGGCGCTCTGATGCATAAATATTTTTTAGGGGGACCAATAATCCGAAACTATGGACTACTTCCTAGTGTCTCGGCCGTTGTCCACATTCTGCGCATGTGCAGACAGGGAATTCTGGGAAAAGGGTGTGGAAATAGACGTGTTAGGGATTAGATGAGCCCCTAATGATCCTATGGTGTCGTATGAGGTCTTATTTTGAAGCTGTCGTGAGGGAGCATCCGCCTGGGCTAGTGTGTCGTTCGTTGTCAATAGTCTGCGCATGCGCAGTCTGGCCGTAGTATAGAAATAGATGTGTTGGAGTTTAGGTGGGCCACTAGTGGGTCGATTGGATCGAGTGAGGTATCAATGTAAAGCATACGTGTGGGAGTATCCAACGGGCTGGGTGTGACGTGGAACTGACGTCATTCTACGCATGCGCAGTAGAGAAAGTGTATGGAAATAGACGTTCTGGGGCCTAGGCGAGCCACTAATGGGCCGATGGAGTCGAGTGAGGTATCCATGTGAAGCATATGTGAGGGAGCAACCGCCTGGAGTAGTGTCTCGGCCGTTGTCCACATTCTGCGCATGCGCAGACAGGGAATTGTGGGAAACGGGTGTGGAAATAGACGTTTTTGCGGTCTAGGTGGGCCACTAATGGTCCGATGGAGTCGAGTGAGGTATCAAAGTGAAGCATTCGTGAAGGGGCATCCAGTCATGGATGGGTGCATGTAAAATTAGGGGTATGACGTCACTTCCGGTTTGGGTGAATGTGGCGTGACCTTGGAACATGATAGGACATGTACTGACCTGTCTGTGGGGGTTTTCCCGCCAGAATTTCGCTGACGTCTGCGCCTGCATCCGGGTATGCATGAGGGTCTGTGTGAATGGGGTATGACCTGGGAACATGATAGGAATGCATGTACTGACCTGTCTGTGGGGTTTTTCCCGGCCCGGCCCGCCCTGGCCGCAGCGCGCGCGCGCGGGGGTTATCCGGAAGTGCGCGGCATCACCGGTAACCCATCAGAATAGTACGTATCACGGACTACACCCGTAGAGCTACGTATAGGCGCGCATGTGTGACATGGTCTATAAAACACGTCCCTCTGGATCCCACACCTTCATTTCTACGGTTGCAGAGCCATGACGGAAATCCAGCCCTATGCGACTCGCATTTTACAGCATGCCACCGTGGTTAATTCACTCACGGGTTACCGAGCAGTGGTTCTGTCCATGTTTGCAGATGGCGACGACAACGAGGGGCGACGCCAGATCCTGAAAGAGTTCACAGAAGCGGTCCACGACAGAGTGCACACGATGGAGAGGTGTGCTATCACCCACCACTACTGGACTATGACAGCCATCCTTGATGCCCGGATTATGGATCACGAGCGCTCACGCCGGAACCAGCGACGGCTCGTTGGCCTAGTAATGGTCTTTGCCCTATTGACCCTGACGCTGTGGCAATGACAGCGACAGAAAAAGAACGGCTCTTCAGAGCCTCCACAGATGCGCGTATGTGCAACCGATATATACGAGGGTCAGTCAGAGTGTGTGTCATTCACCGTTCGTCATTGGGTCAAGCATGTCACCAGTCCTACGACCCATCCTTCCCCTTACACCCCGGGTGGGGTTACACGTCTATGAAGATAAAGTCACCCTCGTGGAAGAACGTGGAGGTGTTTGCTGGTCGCCCGCTGAGACCGTATCTAATACGGTTACGCTACATCGTGACGGCTGGACCAAATTTAAACGGGTGTTGAGCGGTGAGCTCGACGGAAACCTCATCCACATAGACAATGCCATCTACGTACACCGTGGACCCTTCTTCCCACGCCTGGGCCGTTACCAAGACCCTACGCGAGGCTTCACCCTAGACCCCGATTTGTGGACAGCCTTCGAGAAAGTGGTGCCTATTGTGGACCAGCTGTTTACACCGGACGAGCGGTCAGCTGTTCAGTTGGAGTGGGCTCGTGCCCTGAGTGAAGCGCCGCCAGAACCCAATGAACAAATGTCTAGCAATGAAGCGGAGGCAGACGATGATGCCATTGATTATCCGGCTAGACTCAGTCAGCCCAGTGACATGACCACCCGATCCTTTGATCTCACGGGGTTGTCCCTATAAATACGAGAGACAGTCAAATCTTGTACCATTCACGTACTGACCATGACGGAGCATATAATACGGGCGTATCTCAGCTTGACCCCCGAGGTCTTCCTGCACGTTTATGCGGATAAGGTCGATATCATGGAGGAGGTGGGAGACATCTGTGATGCGGACCCTACACAACCGTGCCCGGCTCACATTCGTCTGTGCCGAGAGGGCTGGACCGAATTCAAACGGGTGTTGTCTGGTGAACTGGACGGCGACCTCATCCACTTGTGTCACGATGTGTACATCCGACGCGGCCCCTTCTTTACTCAATTGGCTCGGCTAGATGGGGGTACAGTGCATTTTACCCTTCACCCTGATCTATGGTCTGCATTGGAAGATGCCGTGGAAGATGTGGATCAACTGCTTACGGAGGAAGATCGGTCATCAGACGAGTTGGACTGGTCATTTACCATGGACAATGTGGAAGCCAACGAAGAAAATCAGAAAGAAACTCTGGCCCAAGATATACCCGTTATATTATAAACGATAGAGCCAGGATCCATCATCATTTGTCACCATGAAGCGCTGGGAGAAGGTGTTGGATAACTTATACTACAGTCCCGACAGTCCGGCGGCCTATAGTGCATTGTCGGCTCTCTATCGAGCTGCCAAACCCCAGGGGATACAACGTGCCCAAGTCTGAGATTGGTTAAGAAAACAAGACACCTATACCTTACATCAAGCTGCCCGTCGCCATTTTCTACGGAACCGGGTCATCGTGGGAGGACTAGATGCCCAATGGCAAGCGGATTTGGTCGATATGAGCGCCTTTGCCAAATACAACGATGGGAATCGGTATATCTTGACGTGCATCGATATCCTGTCGAAGTATGCGTGGGTGGTACCCATCCGGACGAAAACGGGGGCGAATCTCATAGCGGCGTTCAAGGACATCTTCAAGACCGGGCGCAAACCCATGTATTTGCAAACCGACGAAGGCACGGAATTCCTCAACAGACCGTTCCAACAGTTTCTGAAAGCCCAGAAGGTGTTTTTCTTCCATACGTACAACGAGACCAAGGCTTCCGTGGTGGAAAGGTTCAACAGGACATTCAAAGGCCGCATGTATAAATATTTCACCTATATTCATCTATGTTCTCCCGAAACTTGTGAGTGGTTACAATCGAGCCTATCACCGGAGTATAGAGAGAGCCCCCATTACCGTGGCCCAACGCAATGAAGCCAAAGTCCGGCGTGTCTTGTACCCCAGGCAATCGCAGCGAACGACGAAGGAGGTGTACACGGTCGGGGACCCTGCACGGATCAGAAAAGTCAAAGGTCAATTTGAGAAAAGTTACTTCCCCAACTGGAGCGATGAGCACTTCCTGATTAAACGGCGCCTACCCCGTCAACAGCGAGTCTATGAACTGGAAGATCTTCAAGGGGAACTGTTGCTAGGGACGTTTTACGAGACGGAATTACAGCCTGTCGTAAAAACACAGCAAGACTACTACACGGTGGAGCATATTTTGAAAACGGAACGTCGGCGTGGTAAACTGTTTTATTTCGTCAAATGGCAAGGCTGGCCCAGTTCCTTCAATTCCTGGATGGCGGCCAACCAGGTGAAACGACTATAAAGCCAGACACCACTACCGTCATCCTTCATTCCACGTTCGACCACGGTGCTATGGACAAGCAGCAGCTGCCTCTGAACACAGCGTCTCCCAAAACGCGCAAAGCGCAAGTGGGCTTTGTGGTGATATTGCTAACCCTGCTGAGTGTGTTGTACGGAGGTGTGTTTTACGACGTAGCCTATGTCAGCACGCTACTTAACCAACTTAGAACTCCAGCTCTGAGTGGCAGTGAAACCAGTCTACAGATAGCACCAGTCACCTCCGTGATCGAAACGAAGCCAGTCATCACCACCACCAAACACCGTGTACAAGCCACATCGAGCTCCACACCGAGTATACAGTCAACACCTACACCAAGTACACCCACTACGTCTGAAAACCCACCGGATTTCATCCCTCACAGTGAACAGACAACGACGACCGACGTTATACCCACCACCATCATCACTCACAGTGAACAGACAACGACGATCGACGTTGTACCCACCACCATCACTCCAGTTCACTCGTACCAAATTTACAAGAGCGGGTTACCACGACAGCGCATACAGCTCGAACCATGGACCCTCGGTGACAGCATCCCTTCACTTGCGTCATCGCAGGACCGACGGGCTCCGGCAAAACGCACTTCGTCAGGAAGCTCCTTCAACACGCCGACAGCATGATCACCCCACCCATTGCCCGAGTCGTGTGGTGTTACGGAAAATGGCAGGCAGCGTATGCAGCAATGCCCCACATCACGTTCGTGGAAGGCCTACCCAACCTGGCCGATTTGGAACCCGACACCTTGGTGGTTCTGGACGATCTCATGGCGGAGACGGATGCGCGGGTCACCCAACTCTTTACCAAAGGCAGCCATCATCGACGGCTCAGCATCATCTACATTGTGCAGAATCTGTTCAGTAAAAACAAAGAACATAGGAACATCAGCTTAAAAGCCCACTACCTGGTGGTCTTCAAAAACCCGAGGGATGCCACTCAACAGCTGCACCTGGCGAGATAGATGTATCCTGGCCGCACACCGCTTGCGTTGGAAGCCATTGAAAATTGTTGACCGCTTCTCTCTTGCAGGAAACAAGCCTATGTTTATGTATACTTTTGTCTTTTTGAATTTGGTGCTAATACTGTTATATGGAAATGGAATAGGTCTTCGGATTATAGACGCGGATATTCTCTAATGGACGACGGCTGGATTATGAATGACGGACTAGACGCTTGTAATTCAAAGATGCGACAACCCCTCAGCACGGGTATATGCTCTTCGACCTCAAGCAAGCCACCCCCGACCACCTTCGACTACGGACCGGCATCTTTCCCGGAGAGACCCACCACGTGTACATGCAAAAATAATGTAAACACACCCACAGTGGCTCCCCAGCTGGAGTGTGGGTTTGATGATGGGGATAATAAAAAGAATTAATACCACAGCATGGTTGACTTTGTCTCTGTTCTCTGAGGTAGATAAAAAGAGCAGAGTTGTGAGTTCTAGCATTAGTTGTACATGATGTCTGCGCGAGTACGGAAGCACGCTCCGACGCTCCGTGTATTGAAGACGGCCCCACCCGAGTTGGTCCGAACCATTATACGCGGTGCGGACCCTGACCTTGTACGCTGTCTGTGCGAGATCGGGTACAACCTGTTAAAAGGCAACGTTCCACTGACTCCGGCTCAGGAGACCAAGTTGGCCAAGCATAAGACAGGTCTCCGAACCCTAGTCCAGAAGCGAGTCTCTCAAACACAAAAGTAAAAGGTGTTACAGAAAGGCGGCTTTCTCGGGGCCATCTTAGCACCGTTGGCCGCTTCCGTGTTGGGTCCGTATTGGGTGGACTCTTCGGGCGACAATGAACCACACGAAAAAAATGGTCCTCGTCGAACCACGGTTCCTTCAAAACCTCCAATCGCTCTACCCTGTTCCACCTACGGTGAAGACCATAAACACCCTCGATGAAGAGATGCAACAGATCTTACAGAGACCGGGGTTAAGCGACAGTGAGAAAGTACAACGGCACAATGAGACGCTTCAACGGTACATGACGTTCATGGACCAATACAAAACCCTCTCTACCCCACCACCACCACCACCACCACCACCACCACCACCACGTGACACACCGCCGACCTCAGCACCGCTCCAACAGCCGCCATTACCAGGGGTACCACCCACAGCCCCACACTGGGTGGAAGACGAAGTGCTGAAGAGTGTACCTGCATCGTTCAAGAAACAAGCTGGCCTGGTATTACAACCGATGAAACAGAATCCTAACATGACTTGGAATGATAAAGGCGAAGTCCTGGTACAGAATCAGGTGGTCCCCGGGACCCACATGACGGATTTAGTGAATGACCTGATGCGTCAACGCAGGTCGCACACAGATCCTCGAGGATGGGAGGTCTTCGCTCAAGGCTTGAAAGACATGCATGTACCACAGGAATTGGTGGGGAATCCCCACCGCTGGGCCTTTATGCAGCGGACCCAGAAATCGCCGAGTGGCCCACTACCTTCTTGGGAAGCCGAATGGGAACCGGAGTCACCCCCCAAAACGCCACCACAACGGGCACCTTCTTTTCAGGCCTTTAAAAAACCACCCTTGATCAGGACACCCCACATCTCCAGAGCCGTGACACGTAGCAAGTCACCGCGACGAACACGACGCCGGACACAACCGCCCAAGGCCTGGAACACATATTAAAACCAACAGCAGCAGCGGGACAGCTCAGTCGCCATGTTTTACCTCACCCTACCCAGTAACAGTTCGCTGGATGTGTTTCCTGACAACACCTTGGCCAAGTACGTCACCCAGTCACCGCAACCGTTGCATTTACCTGGACGATGGGAATGTGGCCTCGTGGATATCCAATACCCTTACTCGTGGTACAACGTGCGAGCCAATGAAGTGTGGTACGAGGTGACCTACGAAGGCAAAAACACCCGACTCACCCTCCCCGAAGGCCAATACGATACCCCCAAGAAGTTCATACAGGGGCTGACAAGGCTGTTGCATTATAAGGCTCTACGGGAGGTCACGAATACTTCAAAACCCATCAAATCCTTTCCCTTCAAGAATCACGTGGACTTCGATTACAACGCACACAACGACAAGGCACAGATCCTTCTCACCGCCAACGTGAGTGTCGTACTGAGTCCTATCCTACAGCAAATGCTGGGTCTCGCTCACCCGACCTACACGGGTCCATCCGAGGACCATGGCCACATCCCGATGGATATGAAGTCGGGTATGTACGGACTCTACGTCTACTCGGACGTGGTGGACAACCACATCGTGGGCGATATCAACACACCTCTGTTACGGGTGGTCCCCATTAAAAAGACGTATGGAGATCAAATCACGCACAGTTTCACTCACATGCTCTACCTGCCCGTACGACAAACCGACATCAACACTATCACGGTGGATATAAGAGATGACACGGGACGACCGGTGGCATTCGAACGAGGAAAAGTGGTGCTGACACTTCATTTTCGACAAGCACGTGCTCCCCACTTTGCATAATGAAAGTACCTTACGAGTGCGATGCACGGAGCTATATGGACTATTATGCCCAACAGGCCGGCGGTGGCTTTCCGGTCTTTAGCGGTGCACGCATGCAACGAGGACAGGGGCTGGGGAACATACTCGGCAGCATCGTCAAAACGTTCCTGCCCTTGGTGACGCGTGGGGTGAAAGCCATCGGCAAACAGACTTCATGGATCAAGGCACAGAGACGTGGTGTTGGAACAGTCAAACGTTGCAAAGCCTGACCAGTAGCGTGTGCGGACAATATTGCTTGTTTTACCTGTACCATCGATGCCGGGACAGAACCTTATCTACCATCGTACAGATGTTTGACGAGTACCCCAAGGCCGAGGACCGCGATGTACTCGTATATTCATGGACCAATACAAAACCCTCTCTACCCCACCACCACCACTACCACGCGACATACCGCCGACCTCAGCACCGCTCCAACAGCCGCCATTACCAGGGGTACCACCGACAGCCCCACAGTGGGTGGAAGACGAAGTGCTGAAGAGTGTACCTGCATCGTTCAAGAAACAAGCTGGCCTGGTATTACAACGGATGAAACAGAATCCTAACATGACTTGGAATGATAAAGACGAACTCCTGGTACAGAATCAGGTGGTCCCCGGGACCCACATGACGGATTTAGTGAATGACCTGATGCGTCAACGCAGGTCGCACACAGATCCTCGAGGATGGGAGGTCTTCGCTCAAGGCTTGAAAGACATGCATGTACCACAGGAATTGGTGGGGAATCCCCACCGCTGGGCCTTTATGCAGCGGACCCAGAAATCGCCGAGTGGCCCACTACCTTCTTCGGAAGCCGAATGGGAACCGGAGTCACCCCCCAAAACACCACCACAACGGGCACCTTCTTTTCAGGCCTTTAAAAAACCACCCTTGATCAGGACACCCCACATCTCCAGAGCCGTGACACGTAGCAAGTCACCGCGACGAACACGACGCCGGACACAACCGCCCAAGGCCTGGAGCACATATTAAAACCAACAGCAGCAGCAGGACAGCTCAGTCGCCATGTTTTACCTCACCCTACCCAGTAACCGTTCGCTGGATGTGTTTCCTGACAACACCTTGGCCAAGTACGTCACCCAGTCACCGCAACCGTTGCATTTACCTGGACGATGGGAATGTGGCCTCGTGGATATCCAATACCCTTACTCGTGGTACAACGTGCGAGCCAATGAAGTGTGGTACGAGGTGACCTACGAAGGCAAAAACACCCGACTCACCCTCCCCGAAGGCCAATACGATACCCCCAAGAAGTTCATACAGGGGCTGACAAGGCTGTTGCATTATAAGGCTCTACGGGAGGTCACGAATACTTCAAAACCCATCAAATCCTTTCCCTTCAAGAATCACGTGGACTTCGATTACAACGCACACAACGACAAGGCACAGATCCTTCTCACCGCCAACGTGAGTGTCGTACTGAGTCCTACCCTGCAGCAAATGCTGGGTCTCGCTCACCCGACCTACACGGGTCCATCCGAGGACCATGGCCACATCCCGATGGATATGAAGTCGGGTATGTACGGACTCTACGTCTACTCGGACGTGGTGGACAACCACATCTTGGGCGATATCAACACACCTCTGTTACGGGTGGTCCCATTAAAAAGACGTATGGAGATCAAATCACGCACAGTTTCACTCACATGCTCTACCTGCCCGTACGACAAACCGACATCAACACTATCACGGTGGATATAAGAGATGACACGGGACGACCGGTGGCATTCGAACGAGGAAAAGTGGTGCTGACACTTCATTTTCGACAAGCACGTGCTCCCCACTTTGCATAATGAAAGTACCTTACGAGTGCGATGCACGGAGCTATATGGACTATTATGCCCAACAGGCCGGCGGTGGCTTTCCGGTCTTTAGCGGTGCACGCATGCAACGAGGACAGGGGCTGGGGAACATACTCGGCAGCATCGTCAAAACGTTTCTGCCCTTGGTGACGCGTGGGGTGAAAGCGATCGGCAAACAGACTTCATGGATCAAGGCACAGAGACGTGGTGTTGGAACAGTCAAACGTTGCAAAGCCTGACCAGTAGCGTGTGCGGACAATATTGCTTGTTTTACCTGTACCATCGATGCCGGGGCAGAACCTTATCTACCATCGTACAGATGTTTGACGAGTACCCCAAGGCCGAGGACCGCGATGTACTCGTATATGACTGGGCCGCCCATCATTTCAATGTACAAGCCCCGTTCTGGGCTTAAGTTCTTTCAATGTACAAGCCCCCTGTTTTGGGCTTAAGTTTACAAGCCCCCTGTTCTGGGCTTCAGTTCTTTCATTGTACAAGTCCCCTGTTCTGGGCTTCAGTTTTCACGTGGTTGTTCTCACGTTGTTGTTGTTAGTTATTGTTGAATAAAAAACAAAATGAGATCTCACCAAAAAAAACCCTGTCTTGTGTGTTTTCTATATGAGCATAATGCATGAAACTGGCTTTGAACACCGTATTAGCCAATCTGTGGCCTAGAATAGAGCCAAAGGTAACCCATCCATGTCCAGAAAACATTACCCGGGTGTACAAGAACCCGGATGGAGGCGCGGGCGTAGGCGAAAGCATCCTAGTACCCGGATGTAGGCGCAGACGTGAGCGAAATTCTAGTACCCGTCCATTGGTTCTTTTATCGATCGCTCATTGGCTCTTTTTCTCGACCGCTGATTGGTGCAAATGGAACTGCCCATCCTTCCCAGGTTAATTTACAATCCCCTTTTTGGGTTCAAGCTCTGTATATCGATGCCGCAACATTGTTGCCGAACCTTGCCGAAAGGGAGACCGTTGACCTTTTGACCTGGATGTGGCCTTTGACCTTTTGACCCGACATTCATCCGCGCACTTCCGGTGATGCCGCGCACTTCCGGATAACCCGCGCGCGCGCTCTGCGGCCGGGGCGGGCCGGGCCGGGCCGGGAAAAACCCCACAGACAGGTCAGTACATGCATTCCTATCATGTTCCCAAGTCACTCCCCATTCACACAGACCCTCATGCATACCCGGATGCAGGCGCAGACGTCAGCGAAATTCTGGCGGGAAAACCCCCACAGACAGGTCAGTACATATCCTATCATGTTCCAAGGTCACGCCCCATTCACCCAAACCGGAAGTGACGTCATACCCCTAATTTTACATGCACCCATCCATGACTGGATGCCCCTTCACGAATGCTTCACTTTGATACCTCACTCGATTCCATCGGACCATTAGTGGCCCACCTAGACCGCAAAACGTCTATTTCCACACCCGTTTCCCACAATTCTCTGTCTGCGCATGCGCAGAATGTGGACAACGGCCGAGACACTACTCCAGGCGGTTGCTCCCTCACATAGGCTTCACATGGATACCTCACTCGACTCCATCGGCCCATTAGTGGCTCGCCTAGGCCCCAGAACGTCTATTTCCATACACTTTCTCTACAGCGCATGCGCAGAATGACGTCAGTTCCACGTCACACCCAGCCCGTTGGATACTCCCTCACGTATGCTTTACATTGATACCTCACTCGATCCAATCGGCCCACTAGTGACCCACCTAAACCCCAACACGTCTATTTCTATACTACGGCCAGACTGCGCATGCGCAGACTATTGACAACGAACGACACACTAGCCCAGGCGGATGCTTCCTCACGACAGCTTCAAAATAAGACCTCATACGACACCATAGGATCATTAGGGGCTCACCTAAAGCCTAAAACGTCTATTTCCACACCCTTTTCCCAGAATTCCCTGTCTGCGCATGCACAGAATGTTGACAACGGCCGAGACATTAGACCAATCGGATGCCCCCTCACATAGGCTTCACATGGATACCTCACTCAACTCCATCGGCTCATTAGTGGCTCACCTAGATCCCAAAACGTCTATTTTCATACCCTTTGTCTATTGCGCATGCGCAGAATGACGATATTCCGACCCCACATCCACCCGGTGGGATGCCCCCTCACATAGGCTTCACATTGATACCTCATATGACCCCATTGGACCATTAATGGCCGCCCTAGACCCCAAAACGTCTATTTCCATACCCTTTGTCCACCGCGCATGCGCAGAATGACGATATTTCAACCCCACACCCAGCCCATCAGATGCCCCTTCACGAATGCTTCACATTGATACCTCATACGATCCAGTCGGACCATGCAGCGTATTTGAAGTCTGGGGACTACTTTTTCTCCGCGGAAGCTTTTTTCCGCGACCGCATCACCGCCAGACCGCGTTACCGCGGAGGAATATAGGCCCGTATTCTCATACAGGCATTCCCCGTCGTTCACCAAGCCTCGATCCGTTTTCCGCTTTTTACAAACCGCTCCAAATCTAATCTCACCCACAGGCAACAAAAATGTAATGAGCTGTTACATTATTATGCGCGCGGTGTATTACGCGAAACATGTCCCATAATTTAGTTTCTAACTGTGCAGTTATGTCAACCATGCCATTATATATTTCAATTATGCCATGAATAACATCAGTACGGTACTATATGAAGACCAACGCAAACGAACTCTTTTTGGGTAGAGCAGTTTTACCAAATTTACAGAGCTGTGACGCGGCTTAGCAACACAATGGCGGACTTCTCATTGAAAAAATGACGGGATGGGAGGGGTAGGTATCTATGACTACAACCTGAAAATAGAACCGGTACGTTCTTTCATTCATGCATTATCCATCACGCGCTGGTGATCCATGCCAATCAAAACGACAAACCAATAGAATATCATCGAATCATACGAAGTGTTCCTTCCGTTCTACATTTTAACTACGGTGGGGCAGAGATCATTCCTGCAGCCGTTTAGACGAAAGGTATATGCAATCGAAGCCAGGAGATTGATTCCCCGTATAGATGCAACTGTGCGAATCAGGGGAGATAACCAGGAATATGTCAAAAATCATCACGGGCATCAAGAGTTACCTCCCTTACCGTAATTTGAGGGTTCCCGATTGTGATTTAACATTGACCAACAGATGGCGAAATTTCCCGGTGCCCGAAAAATATTACTTGAAATGCTCTATATATACTATTTCTGTTAGAGAAGACTTATCATCTTATGGAGATGAACAGTATGAGTCTTTATTCATCGAAATGGATACATCTTCCACTAATAACATTAGGAACTCCAAACAGTTAGTACGTTTATTTTACCGTCCTCCTGGCAAACTTATCAATTATTTCAAGATACAATTGTGACAGCCATTAAATCTGAAAGGAAAATATGTGTTATTATGGGAGATTTTTATATTGATTTACTTAAATCTGATCATCATTTACCATCTAAAGAATTCTCAGAAGTGATGGAATTGCACAATACCCCCCCCCCCCCCGCCCCATCAAAAAAAAAGAAAATAACCAAACCCACCTGTGTCACATGAAATACTGCAACGCTAATCGACAATATATTTACCAATTTCCTTAATGAATCTATATCTTCGTGCATTTTCCTAACTGACATATCTGATCATTTTCCGATATTTCACATCGCTAAACTTCACATCTTCACCGCGAGCGACACACTTCTGGATGAAAGGAATTATTTGTCCAGCAGAGTAATAATCATAATTTAATGGCCGTAAATGTTGATGTAAATGTTGCCTATGAACTATACTCACACGACTTTACATCAGTCTATGAAACCATTAAAGCCTGGCTAACTCCTGAAATTTAAACTCAATGAAAAAACAGATTTTATAGGCTCCAGCTCAGTCTGAACCATCTTATAATTAGAAAACAATATAGTCAATACAGGAACAGGCTCAATCATACTCGTAAGTTAGCCAAAAAAACTTACTTTCAGAATAAATTTAACGAATGTAACAATAGCATTAAGGGAACATGGAAAATTGTCAACGAGTTGATCAATCGCCTAAAGATTGTAAATCTTCCGAAAATGTTCAATATTAACGATACAGAAACAACTGACCCGACTACTATTGCTAACGAGTTCAGTAACAAACACTCTTGCAGACAGAATAACTGAAGTAAATGCTAGATTTAGAGATTACTTGAACGGTCAGTTCAACAATAATTTTGAATTCCAACCTTGTACACCATCTCAGATATTGAAAACTGTAATGAATAACAAAAAAACAGTGCTGCTAGGATAGAAGGAATCAAGATGTCTTTAGTTAAACTTTTAGTAGAATCTATTAGCTTATACCACTATTAGCAGGGCGGCCAAGGACACGAAATGTAACTTTTGATGGCATTGTTTGTTACAAATGGGTAGCCATGCTAAATTAGTTCTTTGTGTGTTAGGGTTCAAGGTGGGAGGGGATACCACCCGAATTTTTGATATTAAAGGTCATTTCGGGGCCACTTTTGGGTCAAATAAGGTCAAACTTGGTAAAAGTGGTTCCTAACTTAATTTCCATTATGATGTTTGTTACCAGTGGCTATCCACGCTAAATTGGTTTTATGTACTGTATGGCTTTCACACGGGTATGGCTAGCTCCTTAATTATTGGAATTGAAGTCATTTTAGGGTCGCTTTGCAGGTCAAATGAGGTCAAAAATGAGGGAAAATTCTGTTTTATTTCAAATCTTTTGTGCTGTTTGTTATTCACTTTTGTATGCAGTATGGTTCAAGGTAGGATGGATACTAAGACAACTTTGGCAGGTCATTTCGAGGACAAATAACATCCAAAGATGGCCAAAAGATGGGCCCGCATTGCGGGACTTGCACAATACAAGGTTCCGGCCTCGGCCGCTAGGATCGCCTTTGTTTTTATTTCCGTTTTATACCACTTCTATCGTCTGCTAGGCACTAAGCTGGTCTTTCAGGGCAGCTTTGAAAGCTCCATTCCCGCTGAGATCTAACAGCTCTCCTGCACAGCATGTTGGCATGAATACACATTTAAACCCATTGTCAGCTAATGCCGACGTCGCGGTATTTATTGACTTTAGCGGAGTTCAAATGACAACTACCTGCATGATATCTCGCGATATAGGGTTTGCTTACCTACGGGAATTCCTTGAATGTTTCCAAAATATAAACGACCCGGAACGGAAACGTTTATACTATTTCAATCATCCCGCGGGCCGATTTTATATTCGGCATATTTGTCTTTCACCATTGCTAACGAATATGGCGACACAATCGAATAAACTACGACAGGTTTCTTTCGATTATATTAAATATTGACCTTAAAATCATATAAATCAACCAAATACCTTAAACCAAACACGCAGTAGCTGCTATTTTCACATCTATTTCCATGTCGGCTGCTTTTTCTCGATAAACTGGAAATGTCGTTCGCCGCGATCCTGGCGGTTGGGCGGTGGTTATTACGGAGAGTTGTCGCCTGCTACGCGTCTAAGCGAAACGATCGGCCAGCCTACTCAGCTGTGCCTAGCAGACGATAGAAATGGTATAAAACGAAAATAAAAACAAAGGCGATCCTAGCGGCCGAGGCCGGAACCTTGTATTGTGCAAGTCCCGCATTTAAAACATTTTTGTTTGAAATTCCTTGTAAAAGAAATGGGTATCAAATCTGAAGTAGTTCTACGAGGTGAATTCTAAGATATTAGTGTAGGGCAATTCAGTATTTTTTGTTTGTGAATTTTGGCAACATGAATTTTCTTATAGACTGGAACTTTCCGATCAAGATAATTGTTGGTCCGAAGTTTTCTTTCTCGAGTTAGAGTTCACACTTTCTGGCCTGGGTGATAGAAGGTTCGGAAATTTAGTGCCCTTTTGCAAATTCGCGGTATCACCAGAATAATTAAAAATCGAGAGCAAAGACTTTCCGTAGTTTTGGAATATTATATTCGGCTAATTTTAAGCCTATTTCTGTAATTCTAGTGATTAACCATCATGCGTTAATTCAAAATGGCGCTCATGTGGTTCATCCATAAATCGCCCTTTTTCAGGTTATTCATATAATAGGCATTAATTTTAGCCCATCGTGCAAATTAGTTAACACAAAGGAATCTCCAATCAAAGCCTAGCATCTTTCGCCTATTTGGAATCTGTTTGCTTAATTCTCAGCTTAAAATATGATGTTTTCAATCAAAATGGCGGACAGGTAGGGTAATCTGAAAATCACATTTTTCATGTTGCTCGGGTAGCTCGAGGCATTATTCTTACCTCACTGCGCAAATTTATCAAAACCGAGGGATCTCTATGCATAGCCTAACATTTTATTCTCATTTTGCATCTATTTACATATGCCAAAAATCAAGATTTGATGGTCAAATTCAAAATGGCGGCCATATGGGGTCATAAGAAAATCACACTTTTGGTCGTTGCCCGTATAGTTCAAGGCATTATTCTTAGCTCATTATGCAACTTTGTCAAAACCGAGGGATCTCTAAGCATAGCCCAACGTTCTATTCCCATTTCGAATCTATTTACATATCCCAAAGATCAAGATTTAATGGTCAAATTCAAAATGGCGGCCATATGAGGTCATCTGAAAATCACACTTTTTCCTGTTATTCTTACTGTTAGGCATTATTCTTACCTCACTGAGCAAATTTATCAAAACCGAGGGATCTCTACTATGCATAGCCTAACATCTTATGCCCATTTGGAATCTATTATCATATGCCAAAAGTCGAGATTTAATGGTCAAATTTAAAATTGGAGCGATATGCAACACTGAGAGAAAACGTGAGTTCAAGCCAAACTGACCACTGAGGTCAAAATGACCACTTTTAGGTGGTCCAGCAATTATACCTGAGGCGTTACCCTTATAGTGGTCCAGCTGACCATCTTGGTCAAGAAAATGATCACTTTGATGGTCAAGAAAATGACCACTTTGATGGTCCAAGTGAGAATTCCAAGGTCAAATCTCGACTAGCTTCTGGTTTGTAAGCACCCATTTCCCTTGCCCCAAATAATATTTACCCATCCCGCTTTCTGCAATATGGCGACGCAGCAGACCAAGGGTGCACAAGGGTATATCACCCGACATATGTCATCCGTCACGTTTTCATGTCAATAGCTTCAAGTTGGGCTCACAGGGTGGTCAAGATGACTACCCAGGGCGGTCAGGCTGACTACGAGTGTGTGGTCAATCCGATTTACCACACTAGATGGTCATATCTACCACCGAGGTAGTAAATTATGACTGCAATGGGGGTCAAGGGGACCCATTTCGGTGGTCCTGGCGCTGGACCACCTAAAAGTGGTCATTTTGACCACCGTATTTCTCTCAGTGAAGAGGTGGGAAAAATTGACGACGTCTGGCGACTAAAAAGCAACCATATGCCGCTACAAGAAAGTATTCGTCGACACCTAACATTCAGACCCGAAAAACGATGGATTCTCGGACGTAGCCTTAGTATCTCAGCCTTGCTTTTATTGCAGCTGTTCATGTGGAGACTATGAAGTATCCACACGGCCCCTAGCACCGGCTTAAGCGGAATTAGATACCTAGCTCGGAAGCTGTGATGACAGATCAGCTCAAACACCTCATTTGTGTTAATGGATGAGCATCATGGACGTCTGATAGAGTAAACGCATTGGCATGGGGTAACCTGGTGAATGCAAGAAACCTAGAAAAACTAACATGTAATCTCCCAGTTATGACAAGAGCGGCCATATGGGGTCATATGAAAATCACACTTGGTTGTTGCTCGTGTAGTGCAAATCATTATTCTAGCTCATTATGCAAATTTAGCAAAACCGAAGGATCTCTAAGCATAGTCCTACATACTATGCTCATTTCGAATCTATATACTCGTCCATATGGGGGTCATCTGAAAATCACACTTTTGGCCGTTGTTCGTATAGTTCAAGGCATTATTCTTAGCTCATTATGCAAATTTATCAAAACTATGGGATCTCCAAGCATAGCCCAACAACCTTTGCTCTTTTCGAATCTACTTTCGTATCCCCAAGGTCAAGATTTGATGGTCAAATTCAAAATGTTGGCCATATGGGGTCATCTGAAAATCATATTTTTTCATGTTGCTCGTTCACTTCAAGGCACTATTGTTCGCTCATTGTGCAAATTGATCAAAACAGATGGATCTCTTAGCATAGCCTAACAACTTAGGCCCATTTTGAATCTAATTGCATATCCCCAAGATCAAAATACGATGTTCGAATTCAATATGGCAGCTGTGTGAGGTTATCTGAATCTCCTGCTTTTCCATGTTGCTCGTGTATATTAAGGCATTATTCTTAGTTGATTGTGCAAATTTATAAAAACCGAAGGGTCTCACATGTTTTGCCCATTTTGAATCTATTTGTTTAGTCGTCAGATTAAAATTGCTATTTAAATTCAAAATGACGACCATAATAAGTCATCCGGAAATTCTTCTTTTTTCAAGTTACTGTTAGAATATTTTTTCTTCTAGTTACAAACTTGTTTGAATTGAGCAGAATAACGCCATAGCTTTTTATATTATGCCCATTTTTATTCTGTTGGCATAATCTTCAGCTGAGAATAAAATTATTAAATTCAAAATGGTGACCATGTGGGTTCATCTGAGACTCACATTATCATTTTGCTGTTACAATTCTAGGTATTGTGATTACATGGAGCTGAAAGTAGCAAGCCCTTCACAAAACAGATCCATCTGACTATTTATGGGCTTACTTTGGCTCTATTCGGACAATGATCACCTAGAAAAACAATCATCGACAGACAATATAATGGTTACATAAAGGATATTATGTCTACCTTAAACCCTACACTACATACAACTAATTCCGCCTGTCTACCCATTCGTAACAATTAGTATCGTGGATATTAATCTATAACCGATTTGTACCCATTTTTGACCTCATTTACCAAAAAGTTATCCTAAAATGATCCTAATTTGAATAATTAACGTCTTATGTATGACTAATTTCAACCTTACACTACATACTACCAATTTGGATACTCATTGGTAAGAATTAGTAATGTGAATAATAATTTATAACCGATTTATAAACTAATTTTTGACCACATTTGTCTCTAAAATGACCATAATTCTAATAATTAACGTGTTATCGATGACTACATCCAACCCTACACTACATTCAACTGAATCAACTTGAATACCCAATTGTAACAATTATTACTGTGCATATAATCGATTTTCACAAAAATTTAGAGACTACTTGAACGGTCAGTTCAACAATAATTTTGAATTCCAACCTTGTACACCATCTCAGATATTGAAAACTGTAATGAATAACAAAAAAAACAGTGCTGCTAGGATAGAAGGAATCAAGTTGTCTTTAGAAACAGAAAATTCTGTTTTATGTCATATATCTTGTGCTGTTTGTTATTTACTTTTGTATGCAGTATCTTTCAAGGTATTGTGGATTCTAAGACAACTTTATCAATTTGAAGTCATGATCAGGTCATTTCGAGGTCAAATAACATTCAAAAATTGCTAAATGATGGGCCTTAAAACAATTTAAAACATTTTTGTCTGAAATTCCTTTAAAAAAAAATGGGTATGAAATCTGAAGTAGTTCTACGGACTGAATTTTAAGGTGTTAGTGTAGGGTAATTCAGTATTTTTTGTTTGTGAATTTTGGCAACATCCATTTTCTTATAGACTGGAACTTCCCGATCAAGATAATTGTTGGTCCGAAGTTTTCTTTCTCGACTTTGAAGTAGTTTGAGTTAACCCTTTCTGGCCTGGGTGATAGAGATTTTGGAAATTCCGTGCTCTTTTATCCATTTTTGACCTTATTTGACCCCAAGAGTGACCCCAAAATGACCATAATTGACCAAAATCAGGGTGGTATCCCCTCCCAACTTGATCCCTACCACTCAAAGAACTAATTTAGCGTGGGTACCCATTTGTAACAAAAAATGCCATCAAAAGTTTTTAAAAGCGTTTTTGATGTCCTTGGTCGGCCGACTCGCCGCCACAAATGACTCACCACACCAGATAGCCTGGCCTTTCCGCTCAAACATATAGAAAATTCAGCATGCATTCCCCACCATTGTTTCGAGATAAAATCGCCAGAAATAGGGTCAACCAGCCCGAAACCATTACGGCCTATTTCGGGGGTGGCCAATCAAACTGGCCCAGATTTTTTCCGATTAAAATATGAAAAGGTGGTTTTGATATATTTGAGAGTCAGATATTATAGAAACATTTTAAAATACGGCACAGACCATTTCTGGCCCAATCAGATATAATGGCAAATCAATGTTCGCCGGAAGTCAAATCCTGATGATAATCTTGCACCCAGAAAACTTCAATGGAGGGGTGTGACTTCTATCCGTCCGTTAACATCTTCAGTTCTAGGTTAAGGACAATCTTAATTAATTATTATCCTATCAATGCTCCCCACTCGTATATGTCGCTATGTAGGATCTTACTGATTTCAATTGAATTTGGTGTTCAGAGTGCCCAGCTCATGAATATTTAATAGCCTTATGACATCACGGCCGCATTTTAACTACTTTACTTGCAGTCGGGGAGGGGGGATAGGGTTATGGTCTCTGCTTTAACCCAAGGTTTACGCCAAGGACCAGTCCATAATTCTATCCCGCATTATGGTGCCAACCTGGCGGGAGGGCGGCAACATCAGAAGATTTCCCGACAGCTTGACGTGTGATTTGTCTGAGCCAACCAGAAAGCACTTACCATTATGTTCCCTTCAAAGCACTATGAAGAGCTCTCAGGATTGGTTGACACTCGCGTTACTGCAAGCCTGTTAGATCTTGCAAGCGACATATCAAAATGGGGGAGCAGATAGGATTTAATTTTAATTAGATTGGGTTAAGGATTGGTACCAAACTCGTGAAACAACGAGAAAGGTTTTCACTCTGAGGTACTGTGGTTACTGTGGGCCAAACACCAGTAAACAAATTCGCTGTCTGTTCTTGTGAATCATTCAAAAAATTTGCTCCATGCGAGTACCATTCGTCTATCTCGCGACAATCATTTTGTCGAGTAAAGTCATAAATGAGAAGGTTACTTATCTGCTTCTTTATGAATTATTCTTTAATACAATTGAGTCATAAAAAGCTACTCCTCGTTAAAAGTGATTTATTTTATTTTACAATTTTTTCGGGATATATTCTCTGAGAGCAAGGCGGAATAGATCACACACTTTGTGACCAATAGGACGAAAAATGGACTCCATCAAATCACGGTAAAAATCTAAAAATTCTGAGGATCTTTTGATCCACTTTTTTTTAAGTAAGCAACAAAGGATGCAATATGAGGTAATTCTATTCACCTTCTTTTTTTACATACGAGTGTCTTCCTTTCGATTTGGTCGGGACCAGCATCCCAGATGAAGTTGGAGAACGATTGTTCTATTTCCACAAACAATTGTAGCAGGACCGGTAATTGGTGAATTAGGATTCAGAGTACTAGGGTCTTAATCATAGTGACTTTCCCTGTTGGTGTGAGACGCCGTTCAAACCAGCTTCGAAGTAGTTTTTTTCTATATTTATCAGCTTTTCCATGTAGTTGAAGTTACACATATCCTATAATTTTGTTCTGAACCATATTTCAAGTATTTTCACACCTTCTGGATCCAACTTAATTCGGAAATGAGAAAAAAGTTTAATCTGGTTCCCTTTTTGCTTCCTATTCACATAATTTGCGATTTAAGTCGTTTCAGCTGTAACCCTGAACACTTTGAAAATGCGGTTAGAATGCCCATGGCTCTTGCCAAATAATCGTCCTGTATCAACGTTGTGTCGTCTGCGTATTCAAGGAGGTTTATTGCAGAGTTGTTGACACACATTACTTTAATTTGTTCACAATGCACATATAACTTTAATCGGCAAACATTCTGTGATCAGACTGAAGAAAAAAGGCGATAAAGGATCTCCCTGCTTACAGTCTCTTTCCACGCGAAAATACTCTGACAAGATTTTCTCATTAATAATATCTATGTTAAATTTGGCAACACAATATACCAACAGCATATAGGTATTGCAATGGGCACTGATTGTGGACCCCTTTTGGCTGACTCATACATGCTCTCTTGAGAATACGATATACGATCATATGCAGGCGCTTTGGAAAAGCGATCATTCCAAAGCCCGTTCATTCTCATTCATCAAACGCTATATATAAACGATCTTCTCGCTGTGGATATTCGCTATATAAATACCGCAATGAACGATATATATCCACCTTTACTAGATTAGAAGGAGACTACAGATGGCCCTAGCTGTACATCATATTTAGACCCATATCTCTATAAAAATGAGGCGGGCCTTTAGGTCGACTTTACGACAAAAGAGATGATTACAATTTAGACATCGTAAACTATCTCGTTCTGGACAGCAATATTCCAGTGAGACCTGCATATGGCGTATACATATCTCGCCTAGAAGTATTTGCTAGATCATCTGTTAACTGTGACGATTTTAATCAACGTCACAAAAATTTATTGCAGAAACTTATACAACAGGGCTATACCAGCAAACGCATCCATTCAGAGTTTCTCAAATTTAGCGATACATATCGCAAAATATGAGAGTAGCGGTCAAGATTTATGGCGTTACGTTTCGTAAGTTCTGTCTAATTCCGATTCCGCTTAACCTGAGGCTATGGGCCGTATGAACCAATGTACTTTCAAGATCCTAATGGAGTTCATATGAACAGGCACAATCAAAGAGTGACTGAGATATATCATTCTCTAGATAACGATTTTACAACGAAAATCATATGATTAAGAATACTGATCAGCGATACAGCGTTTCAATTCTTACAGGTTGAATTATTTGCGAATTCGGTTTGCTACAGCTAACGAGCAGATCCTAAAATCAACATTTAGTAGCGTTATCAATCTCCAGTTTCTTGCAAGTGTCCTATTTTTGCCTTCTTTTCGTATTCATGTTTTTATGCCTTGCTATTGAAATACTGAGAGGGATTCGCGCTGAAAAGCATAGCTCAGCGATCTGAATATAAAGTGGCAATTGTCGTTCAAAATTTGGCATAAAATCCAGCCTGAAGGCCACCGGAACCCGGGGATTTCCCCGTCTTCATATGGCGTAATGCTTCCCGGCAGGTGTACTCTCACATGACTTATGTCCCTCTTCTGGTAGCTTTATATTGTGGAAAGTGAAGACCGCCCCTTCTTCTAAATTTGTATTTGTGGAGTATAATTTTGAGTAAAAGCATTTCTTTACCGCCAGAGTAAGAGCCGTGTCAAAAGTGTAGGTTCCATCGTTCCTTTCGATAGTATCTTGAGGATCTCATTCCTTTTTGCCAGTTGGCGAAAATATGATGAATTATAAGCTTCTGGTACGTCATTCATTATTCAACCGTCGTCCATTAGAGAATATCCGCGTCCATAATCCAAAGACCTTTTCCATATTCCATATAACAGTATTAGCACCAAATAAAAAAGCAATCATAGTATACATAAACATAGGCTAGTTTCCTGTAAGAAATAAGCAATCAAAACTTTCAATTGATGCCGGTAAGACATCATGATGTTTCAAAAATATCAAATCCGTATCGCTGATCACTGGTCTTGATCTATATGATATTCGTTGTAGAGTCGTCATCTAGAGAATGATGTATCTTATTCACGCTTCGATTGTGCCTGTTCATATCAATACCATGAGGATGTTGAAGTACATGGGTTCATACCGTCCCTAGCCTCGGGTTAATCGAAATTAGACACAACTTAGGAAACTTAACGCCATAGATCTCGCACGCTGCTTTCGTATTTTGCTATCAGCGATATGTATCGCCAAATTTGAGAAACTTTGAGTGGAGGTGTTTGTTGGTATAGCCCTGTTTCATAAGCTTCTGCAATGATGTTTTGTGAAGTTGATTAAAATCGTCACATTTAACACAGGATCTAGCAAATGCTACTAGGCGAGATATGTATACGCCATATGCAGGTCCCACTGAAATATTGCTGTTCAGAAAGGGATAGTTTAAGATGTCGAAATTGTAAATGAGGTGTTCAATTTCAATAAAAAGTGAATACATTAAGTTGAATTCCAGTACGAAACTATATAAGACGATTCCTGACGATAATCTATCTAATCCGTCTAATCCATATATACATAAATACAAATACATAATTCATAATGCAATACATAACTTTTGTACCGGGTGATTTCATTTATATATGTGTACGTGTTCATCTTGATCTGTGCAATTGCAGAAGACAGGCCAGGAAAAGCCTTCTTTACGTATACATCAAATCCGTATCGCTGATCACTAGTCTTGATCTATATGATATTCGTTGTAGAGTCGTCATCTAGAGAATGATGGATCTTATTCACGCTTCGATTGTGCCTGTTCATATCAATACCATGAGGATCTTGAAGTACATGGATTCATACCGTCCCTAGCCTCGGGTAAACGGAATTAGACAATACTTAAAAAACGTAACGCCATAGAACTCGCACGCTGCGTTCGTATTTTGCTATCAGCGATATGTATCGTCAAATTTCAGGAACTTTGAGTGGAGGTGCTTGGTGGTATAGCCCTGTTTCATGAGTTTCTGCAATAAAGTTTTGTGGCGTTGATTAAAATCGTCACATGTAACACAGGATCTAGCAAATGCTACTAGGCGAGATACGTATACGCCATATGTAGGTCCCACTGAAATATTGCTGTTCAGAAAGGGATAGTTTAAGATGTCGAAATTGTACTTATCTCCTTTGTGGTTAAGTCGAGGAGAGGCCGCTTCATTTTTATAGAGAAATAGTCTAAATATGATGTGCCATTTATATAGCGATTATACATTGCGAGAAGATAGTCTATATAGCGTTTGGTGAATGAGAAGGAACGGGCTTTGAACTGATCGGTTATGAAAGCGCCTGCATATAGTCATATTTATAAGAGAACAGATAATGGTCAGCCAACAGGAGTGTACAATTAGAACCCACTGGAATACCTAAATGCTGCTGATATATTGTGTTGTATTTTTAATGAAAAATTCAAGCAATTCTTTATACAAACACCGCATCTCTTGTATGTAGTAGAGCTAAAGAATACTTTATAGCTTCTCAAATTTATATATCGGTGATCATTTTCTTGAACACAGATACTATTAATGAACTTAGACTGTCAATAAGGTCCTGATGAGGAATTGTAGTATAGAGAGTCGAGAAATCCTATGTGAATGCATGTCTGTACAGTATGTGATCTTTAGCATCAAGTTTATTTTGAGTTTTTCATTATCCACATATATTCAACGCCAGAGTTTTTAGAAATATTAGCGCAATACCTTTCCAAAATGCTTTTACCTCTCGAAGGGCCCTCGTCAACAGGGTTGAAAGAAGCTTGGTGGTGCAGCTTCTAGAACCAGTTATGAATCTAGCTATGAATGGTGATTTGTGCATTTTGGTAGTCCAGTATACTTTTGGTATGTTGTTATGTTTGGTTGGAATACAAATATCTTTCAACAAGGGTGCACACTTAGAACCTGCTGGAATACCTTTATGCTGCTGATATATTGTGCTGTGTATTTAATGAGAAATTCAAGCAATTCTATAAACAAAGAAACACCGCATCTCTTGTATGCAGTATAACTAAAGAATACTTTATGGTTTCTCAAGTTTATATATCGACGATCATTTTTCTTGAACACAAATATACTAATAACGAACTTAGACGGTTAATAAGGTCCTGATGAGGAATTGTAGTATGAAGAGTCGAGAAATCCTATGTGAATGCATGTCTGTACGGTATGTGACCTTTAGCATCAGTTCATTTTGAGTTTTTCATTATCCACATACATTCAGCGAGTTTTTTTAAATAGTGGCGCAATACTTTTCCCAAAATAGTTTTACCTCATGAAGGGCCCTCGTCAACAGGGTTGAAAGAATCTTCTAGAACCAGCTATGAATTTAGCTTTGTATGGTGATTTATGCATTTTGGGAGTCCAGTATACTTTTGGTATGTCGTTATGAGTGGTTTGAAGACGAATACCTCTTTCCTTGAGAAACGTGATTCTTAAATAGATCTTCCACAGTAAATGCAGCTTGGGAGTAAGTAGACATATTTGATGATAGTGTGCTAACAGTCAATTCATTAACCAGCACCTGGTAATAGTAATATTTACATATGAATGCTATATTATT
Organism: Hanleya hanleyi; assembly: GCA_036873755.1. NCBI lineage: Eukaryota > Metazoa > Mollusca > Polyplacophora > Lepidopleurida > Hanleyidae > Hanleya > Hanleya hanleyi. The sequence continues at coordinate 37,886 of JAVTVY010015711.1, read as the reverse complement.
TGGAGTTTTGTCTGCTGGAACTATGACGACTTTACTCTGGAGATTTGTTCGAACGTCTTGTGAACTGAGGTTACTTGTTTTGCTTGGAGAATTGTCAATATGGCGGATTCTTCAACGAATTTGCTCTTGGTGAGGCCTAGCCAATCAGCCAGAAGGTTCAACTTTTTCGCTTAGACCAATCAATAACGTACTGTTCCAATGCAGCCAGGACTATCTTCTGGTCGGCCTTCAGATTTATTCTTCTGTGCTCTATATATTTAGGTCCCTTCATCAGGAGTGCTCTTAGATCTAGGTGATCCGTTCCGTAGGCAATTCCAATGTTTGGATTTGTCTTCAGAGCTGACACATCTTCCGACACCAAAGAATAATCTAATCTATTCTGTTTTATACCAGTTGCAGATCTCTGGTGCCATGTGAACCTTCGAACGTTTGTATTTACTTCTGTCCAGATATCTGACCGATTTACATTATTTTTCCTTCTTCTAAAACTGTCAGTCTCGTTTTCTGGTCGTTTAGATGAATATAATTATCCGTATCAAATCATTTCTCACCCAGGCAAGTGTAATGGCCAAACAATATTCGAATTGAATTTCCAATTACAATCTTAGAAACTCCATTGGTATTTTGTGATTAGAAAACATTTGCTTGGGTAGTCTAAGGGAAATAGCTAACTCTGGTACTTTACAAGAGACTCTGAAGCAGACAGTCTAAGGGAGATTACCATGACAAGTATACATTGTCATGTAAGTCACTTAATATATTCTCCAAATATTGCAGGGTACATGTCGATTCTATACATCTACTGTAGGATGTATTAGGATGTATTAACTACATAGGATTTCTAAATACTCTGTGAAATGTTCCTCACCATGATAATATTTATGGGAAATAATACTCGACATCCAAGAAAACTCTGTCTTTGATATACTGTCTTATCATTGGCTTACTTGGACGTCGATTTGTTTGACAAGGAAGAAGATGGCAATTTATATTATCAGTTTTCTTGTTTTCAACTACATCTTTCAAAGTGAGTACAAATCAGAGGTAGCTCTATTAGTCTATATAGTATGAACTAATACGAAAGGGTGACACATTTAAGACTAAGTGTGTTGATGAGGGGGGTTTGGAGGCGGTACTTTGATCCCACACAGGGCGTAATATACAGTTTGCATGATTCCTTAGCAAAAATCCAATAGAATCCAATAGGATCCGTATGTTAAAGGATTGTTTCAATTTCTGTAAGGTCCTACATAATTGTCTGACACAAAGAAGTAAATGGCTTCTGTTGTTCAGGTATATTTAATTGTCCCATACAGATATGGGTGTTGAAGGTCTCAGGAAAAGTGTTAAAATGCATATATGACAAATACAGGTAGAGAAGTCTGTGAGTAATTTGTCGTTAACTTGATTCCGATTGCTGATCTCGTACATTCTCCGTACATGTATGGGAAATTATCCATTCCTTGTTCTACCCAGCCACTCAGGCTGACTTGAGCACTATGCCCGCGCTCGTGCGGTTGGGACTGTACTGCAAAGAGTGCACTGTGAAAAAATACATTTTCTACAATTAATTACGATAAGATTTTCAATTATAAATGAACATATATCTATGTACACACACTCGTCATAATGTTAAATTTTAACAACGATATAAAAAACGGATAGTGTGGAAACATTTCCGATATTCGTGACCGCCAAAAACTATCGCTGTGTCTCGTTTCACGCAAAAAAAAAACGAAAAACTTGTTCGGGTAATATTTGAACAGGACTAAGGACAAGAATAATCAGTCAGATCAAAAAAGTATAATGAGTAATGCACGATTTTTGGCATAACTTAATGCAGCTGTGACAAAAATGCCAGATGTAAAAATGTTCAGCCCATAAAGGAAGATAACCGAGTACCAGGGGAATTACAACGCATATAAGGGAAGTCGGAAGAGGTGCCGACATACTGACAGAGCCACATGACCTCACAGTATAGTCTTCTGGTTAACTTATCCTAAAGCACATACCAAGAATCTAACGATTCGTGATATGTGTTGTATCTCAGGTACGCTTTTATTGTACCTGTTCATGTGGCAACTTGGATGACATGACCACACGGCCCCTAGCACCGGCATAAGCGGTATTAGATACAAATCTAGAGAGCTATGATGGAAATGCTCTGACAACTCGAATATTGGTAATTGGTGAGCAGATATAATGGCCAATCAATGTTCGCCGGAAGTCAAGTCCTGATGATAATCTTGCACCCAGAAAACTTCAATTGAGGGTTGTGACCTCTATCCTTCCGTTAACATCTTCAGTTCTAGGTTAAGGACAATCTTAATTAATTATTATCGTATCAATACTCCCCACTCGTATATGTCGCTATGTAGGATCTTACTGATTTCAAATGAATTTGGTGTTCAGAGTGCCCAGTTCATGAATATTTAATAGTCTTATGACATCACGGCCGCATTTTAACTACTGTTCTTACAGTCGGCGAGGGGGGATAGGGTTATGGTCTCTGCTTTAACCCAAGGTTTACGCCAAGGACCAGTCCATAATTCTATCCCGCATTATGATGCCAACCTGGCGGGAGGGCGGCAACATCAGAAGATTTCCCGACAGCTTGTCGTGTGATTCGGCTGAGCCAACCAGAAAGCACCTACCATTATGTTCCCTTCAAAGCACTATGAAGAGCTCTCAGTTACTGCAAGCCTGTTAGATCCTGCAAGCGACATATCAAAATGGGGGAGCAGATAGGATTTAATTTTAATTAGATTGTGTTAAGGATTGGTACCAAACTTTGGGTATTACCCGTGAAACAACGAGAAAGGTTTTCACTCTGAGGTACTGTGGTTACTGTGGGCCAAACACCAGTAAAGAAATTCACTGTCTGTTCTTAGTGAATCATTCAAAAATTTTGCTCCATGCGAGTATCATTCGTCTATCTCGCGACAATCATTTTGTAGAGTAAAGTCATCAATGAGAAGGTTACTGATCTGCTTCTTTATGAATTATTCTTTAATACAATTGAGTCATAAAAAGCTACTCCTCGTTAAAAGTGATTTATTTTATTTCACATTTTTTCGGGATATATTCTCTGAGAGCAAGGCGGAATAGATCACACACTTTGTGACCAATAGGACGAAAAATGGACTCCATCAAATCACGGTAAAAATCTAAAAATTCTGAGGATCTTTTGATCCACTTTATTGTTAAGTAAGCAACAAAGGATGTAATATGAGGTAATTCTATCCACCTTCTTTTTTTACATATGATTGTCTTCCTTTCGATTTTGTCAGGACCAGCATCCCAGATGAAGTTGGAGAACGATTGTTCTATTTCCACCAACAATTGTAGCAGGACCGGTAATTGGTAAATTAGGAGTCAGAGTACTCGAGTCTCAATTATAGCGACTTTCCCTGTTGGTGTGAGACGCCGTTTAAACCAGCTTCGAAGCAGTTTTTTTCTATATTTATCAGCTTTTCCATGCAGTTGAAGTTACACATATCCTACAATTTTGTTCTGAACCATATTTCAAGTATTTTCACACCTTCTGGATCCCCGTTAATTCGGAAATGAGAAAAAAAGTTTAATTTGGTTCCCTTTTTGCTTCCTATCCACATAATTTGCGATTTAAGTCGTTTCAGCCGTAACCCTGAACACTTTAAAAATGCGGTTAGAATGCCCATGGCTCTTGCCAAATAATCGTCCTGTATCAACGTTGTGTCGTCTGTGTATTCAAGGAGTTTTATTGCAGAGTTGTTGACACACATTTCTTTAATTTGTTCACAATGCACATATAACTTTAAACGGCAAACATTCTGTGACCAGACTGTAGAAAAAAGGCGATAAAGGATCTCCCTGCTTACAGCCTCTTTCCACGCGAAAATACTCTGGCAAGATTTTCTCATTAATAATATCTATGTTAAATTTGGCAACACAATATACCAACAGCGTATTGCAATGGGCACTGATTGTGCACCCCTTTTGGCTGGCCCATACTTACTCTCTTGAGAATACGATTATATGCAGGCGCTTTAGAAATCATTCCAAAGCCCGTTCATTCTCATTCATCAAACGCTATATAGACGATCTTCTCGCTGTGGAAAATCGCTATATAAATGTCGCAGCGAACGATATATATCCACCTTTACTAGATTAGAAGGAGACTACAGATAGCCCTAACTGTACATCATATTTAGACCCATATCTCTATAAAATGAGGCGGGCCTTTAGGTCGACTTTACGACAAAAGAGATGATTACAATTTAGACATCGTAAACTATCTCGTTCTGGACAACAATATTCCAGTGAGACCTGCATATGGCGTATACATATCTCGCCTAGAAGCATTTGCTAGCTCCTCTGTTAAATGTGACGATTTTAATCAACGTCACAAAAATTTATTGCAGAAACTTATACAACAGGGCTATACCAGCAAACGCATCCATTCAAAGTTTCTCAAATTTGGCGATACATATAGCAAGATACGAGAGTAGCGGTCAAGATATATGGCGTTACGTTTCTTAAGTTCTGTCTAATTCCGCTTCCGCTTAACCTGAGGCTATGGGCCGCATGAACCAATGTACTTTAAGATTCTCATGGTGTTCATATGAACAGGCACAATCAAAGCGTGACTGGGATACATTATTATCTAGATAACGATTTTACAGCGAAAATCATATGGATTAAGAATAATGATCAGCGATACAGCGTTTCACTTATAACAGGTTGAATTATTTGCGAATTCGGTTTGCTACAGCTAACGAGCAGATCTTAAAATCAACATTTAGCAGCGTTATCAATATCCAGTTTCTTACAAGTGTCCTATTTTTGCCTTCTTTTGGTATACATGTTATTATGCCTTACTGTTGGAATACTGAGAGGGATTCGCGCTGAAAAGCATAGCTCAGCGATCTGAATATAAAGTGGCAATTGTCGTTCAAGATTTGGCATAAAATCCAGCCTGAAGGCTACCGGAACCTGGGGATTTCTCCGTCTTCATATGGTTTAATGCTTCCCGGCAAGTGTACTCTCACATGACTTATTCCCCTCTTCTGATAGCTTTATACTGTGAAAAGTGAAGACCGCCCCTTCTTCTGAATTTGTATTTATGGAGTATAATTTTGAGTTAAAGCATTTCTTTTCCGCCAGAGTAAGAGCCGTGTCAAAAGTGTAGGTTCCATCGTTCCTTTCGATAGTATCTTGAGGATTTCATTCCTTTTTGAAAATATGATGAATTATAAGCTTCTGGTACGTCATTCATTATTCAACCGTCGTCCATTAGAGGATATCCGCGTCCATAATCCAAAGACCTTTTCCATATTCCATATAACAGTATTAGCACCAAATAAAAAAGCAATCATAGTATACATAAACATAGGCTAGTTTCCTGTAAGAAATAAGCAATCAAAACTTTCAATTGATGGCGGTAAGACATCATGATGTTTCAAAAATATCAAATCCGTATCGCTGATCACTGGTCTTGATCTATATGATATTCGTTGTAGAGTCGTCATCTAGAGAATGATGTATCTTATTCACGCTTCGATTGTGCCTGTTCATATCAATACCATGAGGATGTTGAAGTACATGGGTTCATACCGTCCCTAGCCTCGGATTAATCGAAATTAGACACAACTTAGGAAACTTAACGCCATAGATCTCGCACGCTGCTTTCGTATTTTGCTATCAACAATATATATCGCCAAATTTGAGAAACTTTGAGTGGAGGTGCTTGTTGGTATAGCCCTGTTGTATAAGTTTCTGCAATGATGTTTTGTGACGTTGATTAAATCGTCACATTTAACACAGGATCTAGCAAATGCTACTAGGCGAGATATGTATACGCCATATGCAGGTCCCACTGAAATATTGCTGTTCAGAAAGGGATAGTTTAAGATGTCGAAATTGTATTTATCTTCTTTGTTGTTAAGTCGAGGAGAGGCCGCTCCATTTTTATAGAGAAATAGTCCGAATATGAGGTGCCATTTATATAGCGATTATCCACAGCGAGAAGATCGTCTATATAGCGTTTGGTGAATGAGAATGAACGGGCTTTGAACTGATCGGTTTTGAAAGCGCCTGCATATAGTCATATTCATAAGAGAACAGATAATGGTCAGCCAACAGGGGTGCACAATTAGAACCCACTGGAATACCTATATGCTGCTGATATATTGTGTTGTATTTTTAATGAGAATTTCAAGCAATTCTTTATACAAAGAAACACCACATCTCTTGTATGTAGTAGAGCTAAAGAATACCTATGGCTTCTCAAATTTATATATCGACGATCAGTTTTTTTTTAACACAGATACTATTAATGAAATTAGACTGTCAATAAGGTCCTGATGAGGAATTGTAGTATAGAGAGTCGAGAAATCCTATGTGAATGCATGTCTGTACAGTATGTGATCTTTAGCATCAAATTCGTTTTGAGTTTTTCATTGTCCACAAACATTCAACGCCAGAGTTTTTAGAAATAGTGGCGCAATACTTTTCCCAAAATGCTGTTACCTCTGAAGGGCCCTCGTCAACAGGGTTGAAAGAAGTTTTTTAGAACCAGTTATGAATTTAGCTTTGTATGGTGATTTATGCATTTTGTGAGTCCAGTATACTTTTGATATGCGATATGATTGGTTGGAAGACAAATACCTCTTTCTCTGAGAAACGTTTTGTGATTGTTAAATAGATCTTCCAGAGTAACTGCGGTTTGGGAGTAAGTAGACGTATTTGATGATAGTGTGCTAACTGTCAATTCATTAACCAGCACCTGGTAATAGTAATATTTACATATGAACATTATATTATTTGGAGTTTTGTCTCCTGGGACTATGACGACTTTATTCTGGAGATTGGTTCGAACTTCTTGGGAAAATGGATAAATACTTAAGTGAAGATCATTGGCAATGGGTCTCAGGCCCCCCGTCCTCCGAGAATATTAAAACATTCAATTTCAATAAAAAGTGAATACATTAAGTTGAATACCAGTACGAAACTATATAAGACGATTCCTGACGATAATCTATCTAATCCGTCTAATCCATACATACAAAAATACAAATACATAATTCATAATGCAATACATAACTTTTGTACCGGGTGATTTCATTTATATATGTGTACGTGTTCATCTTGATCTGTGCAATTGCAGAAGACAGGCCAGGAAAAGCCTTCTTTACGTATACATCAAATCCGTATCGCTGATCACTAGTTTTGATCTATATGATATTCGTTGTAGAGTCGTCATCTAGAGAATGATGTATCTTATTCACGCTTCGATTGTGCCTGTTCATATCAATACCATGAGGATCTTGAAGTACATGGATTCATACCGTCCCTAGCCTCGGGTAAACGGAATTAGACACAACTTAGGAAACGTAACTCCATAGAACTCGCACGTCGCGTTCGTATTTTGCTATCAGCGATATGTATCGTCAAATTTGAGAAACTTTGAGTGGAGGTGCTTGGTGGGGGTAGCCCTGTTTCATGAGTTTCTGCAATAATGTTTTATGGCGTTGATTAAAATCGTCACATGTAACACAGGATCTAGCAAATGCTACTAGGCGAGATACGTATACGCCATATGCAGGTCCCACTGAAATATTGCTGTTCAGAAAGGGATAGTTTAAGATATCGAAATTGTACTTATCTCCTTTGTGGTTAAGTCGAGGAGAGGCCGCTTCATTTTTATAGAGAAATAGTCTAAATATGATGTGTCATTTATATAGCGATTATCCACAGCAAGAAGATAGTCTATATAGCGTTTGGTGAATGAGAAGGAACGGGCTTTGAACTGGTCGGTTTTGAAAGCGCCTGCATATAATCATATTCATAAGAGAACAGATAAAGGTCAGCCAACAGGGGTGCACCATTAGAACCCACTGGAATACCTATATGCTGCTGATATATTATGTTGTATTTTTAATGAAAAATTCAAGCAATTCTTTATACAAAGAAACACCGCATCTCTTGTATGTAGTAGAGCTAAAGAATACTTTATGGTTTCTCAGATTTATATATCGGCGATCATTTTCTTGAACACAGATACTATTAATGAACTTAGACGGTCAATAAGGTCCTGATGGGGAATTGTAGTATAGAGAGTCGAGAAATCCTATGTGAATGCATATCTGTACAGTATGTGATCTTTAGCATCAACTTTATTTTGAGTTTTCATTATCCACATACATTCAACGCCAGAGTTTTCAGAAATATTAGCGCAATACCTTTCCAAAATGCTTTTACCTCCTGAAGGGCCCTCGTCAACAGGGTTGAAAGAAGCTTGGTGGTGCAGCTTCTAGAACCAGTTATGAATCTAGCTTTGTATGGTGATTTGTACATTTTGAGAGTCCAGTATACTTTTGGTATGTCATTATGTTTGGTTGGAATACAAATACCTTTCAACAGGGGTGCAGAATTAGAACCTGCTGGAATACCTTTATGCTGCTGATATATTGTGCTGTATATTTAATGAGAAATTCAAGCAATTCTATAAACAAAGAAACACCGCATCTCTTGTATGCAGTATAACTAAAGAATACTTAATGGTTTCTCAAGTTTATATATCGACGATCATTTTTCTTGAACACAAATATACTGATAACGAACTTAGACGGTTAATAAGGTCCTGATGAGGAATTGTAATATGAAGAGTCGATAAATCCTATGTGAATGTATGTCTGTACAGTATGTGACCTTTAGCCTCAGTTCACTTTGAGTTTTTCATTATCCACATACATTCAACGAGTTTTTAGAAATAGTGGCGCAATACTTTTCCCAAAATGGTTTTACCTCCTGAAGGGCCCTCGTCAACAGGGTTGAAAGAATCTTCTAGAACCAGCTATGAATTTAGCTTTGTATGGTGATTTATGCATTTTGGGAGTCCAGCATACTTTTCGTATGTCGTTATGATTGGTTGGAAGACAAATACCTCTTTCCTTGAGAAACGTTTTGTGATTCTTAAATAAATCTTCCAGAGTAAATACAGTTTGGGAGTAAGTGGACATATTTGATGATAGTGTGCTAACAGTCAATTCATTAACCAGCACCTGGTAATAGTAATATTTACATATGAGTACTATATTATTTGGAGTTTTGTCTGGTGGAACTATGACGAATTTACTCTGGAGATTTGTTCGAACGTCTTGTGAACTGAAGTTACTTGTTTTGCTTGGGGAAATGTCAATATGGCGGATTGTTTCAACGACTTTGCTCTTGGTGAGGCCTAGCCAATCAACGAGCAGGTTCGACTTTTTCGCTTATACCAGTCAATAACGTACTGTTCCAATGCAGTCAGGACTATCTTCTGGTCGGACTACAGATTTATTCTTCTGTGCTCTATATATTTAGGTCCCTTCATCAGGAGTGCTCTTAGATCTAGGTGATCCGTTCCATAGGCAATTCCAATGTTTGGATTTGTCTTCAGAGCTGACACATCTTCCGACACCAAGAAATAATCTAATCTATTTTGTTTTATACCAGTTGCAGATCTCTGGTGCCATGTGAACCTTCGAACGTTTGTATTTACTCCTGTCCAGATATCTGACCGATTTACATTATTTTTTTCTTCTTCTAAAACTGTCAGTCTCGCTTTCTGGTTGTTTAGATGAATATAATTATCCGTATCAAACCATTTCTCACCCAGGCAAGTGTAATGGCCAAACAATATTCGTCGGAATTGAATTCCCAATTACAATGGTAGAAACTCCATTGGTATTTTGTGATCAGAAAATTAGGATTATTATGCTTGGGTAGTCTAAGGGAAATAACTAACACTGGTACGTTACAGGAGACTCTGAAGCAGACAGTCTAAGGGAGATTACCATGACAAGTATATATTGTCATGAAAGTCACTTAATATATTCTCCAAATATTGCAGGGTACATGTCGATTCTATACATCTACAGTATGATGTATTAGGATGTATTAACTGCATAGGATTTGTAAATACTCTGTGAAATGTTCCTCGCCATGATAATATGGATGGGGAAATAATACTCGACATCCAAGAAAACTATGTCTTGGATATACTGTCTTATCACTGGCTTACTTGGACGTCGACTTGTTTGACAAGAAAGATGGCAATTTATATTATCAATTTTCTTGTTTTCAACTACCTCTTTCAAAGTCAGTAAAAATCAGAGAAAGCTCTATTAGTCTATATAGTATGCACTAATACGAAAGGGTGACACCTTGAAGACTAAGTGTATTGATCAGGGGGATTCTGAGGTTACTTTGAGCCTACACAGGGCGTAATATACAGTTCGCATGATTCCTTCGCAAAAAAATCCAATAGAATCCAATAGGATCCCTACCTTAAAGGATTGTTTTAATTTCTGTAGGGTCCTACAGGATTGTCTGACACAAAGAAGTAAGTGCCTTCTGTTGTTCAGGTATATTTAATTGTCCCATACAGATATGGGTGTTGAAGGTCTCAGGAAAAGTGTTAAAATGCATATATGACAAATATACAGGTAGAGAAGTCTGTGAGTAATTTGTCGTTAACTTGATTCCGATTGCTAATCTCGTACATTCTCCGTACATGTATGGGAAATTATCCATTCCTTGTTCTACCCAGCACTGGGCAAATCCTAAATTTTCCATAAACAAAAAAAAAAAATACGAGGCCTTGTAGTATATTTGCTGAACAGGTAATTACAGCGTCATATCCGACACTCAATATTGAGCCGTCGTCCGCACCAATTACAGTTGTGTCTGAAATAAACATTTACAAGCTAGGATTCAGTATAGGAGCTAGGATGGGCTACATCTGACGGATCTGGTATCGCTCTAGCTGTTTGGGGATTATCTTCACTGGTCAACCAGCAGAGCCTCTCAGGCTGACTTGAGCACTAAGCCCGCGCTCATGCGGCTGGGTCTGTTCTGCAAAGAGTGCACTGTGAAAAAAGTACATTTTCTACAATTTATTACGATAATATTTTCAATTATAAATGAACATATATCTATGTACACACACTCGTCATAATGTTAAATTTTAACAACGATATAAAAAAACCCCGGATATTGTGGAAACATTTCCGATATTCGTAACCGCCAAAAACTATCGCTGTATCTCGTTTCACGCAAAAAACCCGAAAAACTTGTTCGGGTAATATTTGAACAGGAATAAGGACAAGAATAATCAGTCAGATCAAAAAAGTATAATGAATAATGCACGATTTTTGGCATAACTTAATGCAGCTGTGACAAAAATGCCAGATGTAAAAATGTTCAGCCCATAAAGGAAGATAACCTAGTACCAGGGAAAAACCGGGATCTAAATATAGCCTTATATGGTGTTTTATGCATTTTGGGAGTTCAGTACAATTGTGATGTATCGATATGATCGAGTGGTAGGAAGGGAAATTCCTCTCTCTTTGAGAAGCTGTTTGTGGTTCTTGAATATATCTCCCAAAGTAATTTCAGTAGAGAATAAATCGATACAAAAGCAGGTGGAATAGCGATACCCAAATCTTATTATTTGGGGCCTTGTCTGCTGGAGCAATAACAAATTTACCTTGGAGGCCTGCAAGAACTTGTTTCACTACTGGGTTTCTAAATATTTGTTTTGCTTGGGGAATGGTACTTCTGTCGATGTGACGGATAGTATCGACAACCTTGCCCTTGGCAAGATTCAAACAATCAGCGAGTACTGTAGGCTCAGGTACGCAAAGTGTGTACACTGGTGGGCGTGTTTGATAAGTATTTCACAGTAATATGACTGTGAATCGTCGATCGATTAAACTTTCTCCGACCATAGCTGAATAACTTAACGTAATTACCTATTCTCGATATTAATCATTAGATCGTCCTCTAGTCCATATATTTTGCTGCCTGTGTATGCTTATAGTGTAGAAATCACATGTATTTCCGATACAAAGTTTAAACATAGAAGCGACTAATTGTATGGTGGAACTGTATACAACTGTCTAAAGCTGCGCCCATGTGTGAGATTGGGAATAATCACCTCTGGTTCAGTACCGACGAATACAGTCCTTCACTTTATGACAGAATATCTTTGTTGATATCTTCAGCTGTGATTTGTCAGTATTCCTGAAATTATTAAATCTAATTGCAGGAGAGACTTCAAACTTTACTCTCTGGAGTGGAAATGTATCATTTTGCGAACTGTTTGGTGGGACGAGACATGTCCGGTGATGGTGAATCGGTCTATCACACTCAGGATTTAGAAATGTAATATAATGTCACATAGGGACATTATTGCAAAACCGAAAGGTGTTTTTTTGATAAATTTAGATTTTTTTATATAACAAGATATTTGGATAGAATCAGAATCTTCCCATCGTCTGTTTTTGATATTCATAAAACCGAGGCCCGTCCCCTGTACAGACCTTTTGGTCTTTGATATATGTTGGCATTTGTGGGAAGTTGATGCTTGGTCGACATCGGGTCTTACAGACTAGTCTTTTGTGTTAAATGCCGTCATTTTCATCTGACGACAATACAGCTCACCAATCCCCAGTGTACGAGTTGTCACAGCGACACAGCTCACCAATTACCAATAAACGAGTTGTCAAAGCATTTCCATCACAGCTCTCTAGATTTGTATCTAATACCGCTTATGCCGGTGCTAGGGGCCGTGTGGTCATGCCATCCAAGTTTCCACATGAACAGGTACAATAAAAGCGTACCTGAGGTACAACACATATCACGAATCGTTAGATTGTTGGTATGTGCTTTAGAATAGCTTAACCAGAAGACTATACTGTGACCTCATGTGACTGTCAGTATGTCGGCATCTCTTCCCACTTCCCTTATATGTGTTGTAATCATGATGTTCAAAAATATCAAATCCGTATCGCTGATCACTATTCTTAATTCATATGATTTTCGTTGTAAAGTTGTTTTCTAGAGAATGATGTACACCAGTCACGGTCACGCTTTTGTGACTGTTCATATGAACACCATAATGATATCGAAGTACATGGATTCATACGACCCCTAGTTCCCAGGTTAAGCGGAATTAGACACGTTACGAAACGTAACGACACAATTCTTGCAGGTTCGCTTGTATTTTTCTATCAGCATGCGATATGTATCACAACTTGAGAAACTTTGAGTGGAGGCGCTTGGTGGTATAGCCCTGATTAATAAATTTCTGCAATAATGTTTTGTGACATTGATTAAAATTGTCACACTTAACACAGGATCTAACTAATGCTACTAGGTGAGATATGTATACGCCATATGCAGGTCCCACTGGAATATTGCTGTCCAGAAAGGGCTAGTTTATGATGTCGAAACTGTATTCATCTCTTTTGTCGTAAAGTCCGAGAGAGAAGAGAGAGAAGGCCCGCTTCATTTCTATAGAGATATAGGTTTAAATATGATGTGCCATTCTGGCTATCTGTAATTTCCTCCAAATGCAGTGACGGTGGATATATATCCTTAATTCACTGCGGTACTTTCTGCAGCCATTGTCCACAGCAAGAAGACTGTCTACATGTATATAGCGTTTGACGAATGAGAAGGAACGGGCTTTGAAATGATCGGTTTTTGAAAGCGCCTGCATATTGTCATAGTCATATTATAAGAGAAGAGATATATGTCAGCCAAAATGGGGTGCACAATTAGTACCCATCAGAATACCCATATGTTGTTTATATATTTCACCATATTTCACATAAATATTATTAATGAGAAATTCAAGCAACTCTATAAATAAAGAAACATCACATGAACAATTTTCCTCGTATGTAGTAGAGCTGAAGAGTGCTTTATGACTGCTTCTGACATTAATATATCGACGATCAGTTATCGTGACACTATTAATGAACTTAGACCGTCAATGAGGTCCTGATGAAGGATTGTAGTAATGAGAGTCTATAAATTCCATGTAGATACATGTCTGTACGGTATGTAATCTTTAGCATCAAGTTTTTCCGTAAGACATTTCGAATATTTCAATATCCACAAACATCCAACGCCAGAGTTTTTAGAAATAGTGGCGCAGTACCGATCCCAAAATGCCTTTACCTCCTAAAGGACGCTCGTCTACAGGGTTGAAATGAGCTTGGTGGCGCAGCTTCTAGAACCAGAGAAACGTTGTGATTGTTAAATAAATGTCTCAGAGTAACTACTGTTTGAGAGTAAGTAGACGTATTTGATGATAGTGTGCGAACAGTCAATACATTAACCAGCACCTGGTAATAGTAATATTTACATATGAATATTATATTATTTGGAGCTTTTTTTTCTAGTGGGACTATGACGAATTCACTCCGGAGATTTGCTAGAACTTCTTGCGAATTGAGGTTTTTCAGTACTTGTTGTGCTTGGGGAAGGGTACGTCTGTCAATATGGTGGAATGTTTCAACGACCTTGTTCTTGGTGAGGTCCAGCCAATCAACGAGTACTGCAGGTTCAACTTTTTCTTGCTTTGACCACTCAATAACATACAGTTCCAGTGCAGTCAAGACTATCTTCTGGTCGGCCTTCAGGTTTATTCTTCTCGACTCTCTATATTTAGGCCCCTTTATCAGGAGTGTTTTAGGTCGTCATCACTCACTCTATCAAGGATACTAGTCGCAATATTTGTGCATAGTGTATAGATAAAGATTGACGATTCACAATCAAATATACCTTCCATAAGTTTCAGTCAAACTTCTTGGCAGTATTAGAGAAATTGAATATTTTGGTGGCTATAGATTACCCATACTTATATGAAATGGAAAGGGATTCTGTGAAAGATATATATACCCCCTTCACTTGATTTGAAGGAAACTATTGATAACCCAGATGGAACATCATATCTGGACCTATGCCATTACAAGAATGATATGGGCTTTCTCTCGCGTCGCTCCACGATTAGACAGACGATTTCAATTTTTACATAGTTAGCTACCCATTTCTGGATAGTAGTATTACAGAAGGACCTGCATACGGCGTATACATATCTCGCCTGGCAGCATTCGCTAAATCATGTGCAGACTGTGTTGATTTCAGTCAACGTCACAAATTTTAATGGTCATTTTCCTGGAACACTCAAATTATCAATGAACTCAGGCGACCTATGAGATGCTGATGATGAGTTGTACTATAAACAGTAGACAAATCCCAACTGTGTACGTAACTGTACGACAGGTGTCCGTTCGCATCGAGTTCTTCCGTAAGACATTTCCAGTTTATAACTATCCACATACATTCAATGCCGGATTTTTTTCTCAAGAAAGCAGAACCATATTGTCCCACAATGATTTCAGTTGATGTATGGCTTATGCCAACAAAGTGGACAAAAGTTGGTCTTACAAATTATTGAATGAGCTGTGAATTTAGCTTTAAAGTATATCGATGTGAGTAATGGAGCAAGTATATCGATGTGAGTAATCGAGCAAGTATATCGATGTGAGTAATCGAGCAAGTATATCGATGTGAGTAATCGAGCAAGTACATGTATATCGATGTGAGTAATCGAGCAATATCTCTTTCTTTGTGTTTGTTGAATAATTCATCTAGACTAAATGTTGTATGTAAGTAGATGCATTTGCAGATGGTGCAGTTATGCTCAATTCGTTAAAACCAGCTCCAGATATTAGCTTGCAGAGGGGTCCCTCGTAGTTTGCTTCACCGCAGGAAGAGCATCTGTATCAACATGATGGATAGATCCTACCAGTCAGCGAGTACTGTAGACTAAACTTACTCTGGCTTGGACCATATAAACCAGGTCTCATTGAGAAATTGCAGTACAGAGAATCGAGATATCCCTGGTTGATACGTGTTTGTTCACATACAGTGATTTTGCGACAGAAACCGCATTCTAAGAAACTGCTAGTATTAGAAGACTGGAACATCATGGTGTCTTATTGGTATCATTGAAAACTGCTGAGTACTGGGATCCGTTCATCCGTGCGTCCGTACGTCAGGGCGTCCATGCGTCCGTCCGACTTCGTTTCCGTACAATAACTTTTCAAACTCGGTATGTGGGTACCTCGCCTCAAGATGTCGCTTGGGATTGTTTTTCACGCCAATCCGCCTCTAGGTGGCGCCAAGTTAAAATGTTCGTTTCCGGACAATAACTTTTGACAAACTGAACAGATTCTTTTCAAATTGGTATGGTATGTTGATATCTCGCCTCAAGATCTGGCTTGAGATTGTTATTGTTTTTCTCGCAGATCCGCCTATAGGTGGCGCCATCTGGGGGTCAAGTTAAAATTTCGTTTTTGAACTAATTTTTGAAAAACTGAACGAATTCTTTTCAAATTTGGTATGTGGGTACCTCGCCTCAAGATCTCCCTTGGGATTCTTTTTCATGCTCATCCAGCGATAGATGACGAAATTTTCATTTCCGGACAGTAACTTCTGAAAAACTGGCCGGATTAGGACAAATTCGGTTATTGTGGGTACCTTGCCAATGGATCACGGAACTTCTTTATAGACGACGGATGGATACTGAATGTCGCACCTGACGCTTGAATAATGTTTACATATCTCACAACGAGGGCACGTTAGACATAGTATTCCCCCCAACCCCCCGAGGGGTGTACAGGGCCAGCCCATCTATTACAGAAAATAATAGAACAGACGCAGAGCAAACTATATTATATTCTCTATTCTTCCACACGACAGACCTAGAGATCGTCGTCATCTTTCTAAACTCTGAATAAAACGTGGTAAACAATTCAACGGAGAAAACAAACAAAACCAACCAAGGTGATTTTCCTCAATTTATGACGAGTTACTTTAAGTAAATAGAATGACTTATATACCTCAGTCTAAATCTTCCTTAATTTTCAATATTATTTCTTTACTAAAGTTAATTACTTGATCAAATGATCACCATGTGTTAGACAAATGCATGACTCAGTGCTTGCCGACTAATCTAGTCTTCATGTCTTTGTTGAAGAAACTCAGGTAATAAATTAAAGAAAATCGCACGTTGACCGGTAGTTCTTGCTTGTACTCCGTTTAATACTTTACAATGTTTTCGTTAAAATTATTGCTGGTTTTATTTCAATTCGATATACAGCTTTAGCCCGTGGGAGCAATAACTGTTGAAACAGGACTAAATACAAAGGTTATAATGCATGTGTATCTCCAGACGTCTTCTCTGACAACTAAGTTTGAAGCCTAATATTTGGTATAAGGGTTTTTCTCATTTTTTCTTCATCAACCCAGAGAGTTAATAAAAAAATCTTGTAGTTGGGGAAAATAATATTTTCGACTTTTGAAAGCCCGTTATGGATACCTAATCCTTGATGTCTACCTTTCACAAATCAACTCAAGTATTCAGTTGTCATCTATATAAAAAGCACTTTATTGAATACCTATCATATCTGCAAATCTTCTATTTCACAGTTATTTAGTTGCGAAAGAAGTATGAAACAATATGTGGAAAAAGTGTGCAACTGGAGTTTGTATTCATCCCTGCAACGGGAAGTGCTCGTTTGTATGCAGTTGAACAAAGTATAAGAGTTAGACAGTCTGCCTTTAAACAATACTGATCTACTAATACATCTTGTATACTTTTCCACAAGTTTGTAGAATTCATGGACATTAAAATTACCTAATGCACCAACACATTTATATGCTTAGATGAGTGATTGCGCTATGACAAGAATCCTATAACTTTATTAGTGTTACGCCTATACTAACTTTGTCCGTATATGATTCTTTCTATTACCATATAAATGGTTTTGGATCTAGCCGCAACATGCGTCTAACAAGCACAGAATACGTGACTATGAACAGGTAACATCATCCACCGAATACCTTCCTTTTAAGAAACGTGCATATTCGTCTCCGAGAGATCGAAAGCATCCGTTCGTCGGGGACGTACTGCTCATATACTTTACTGACACAGCATCATCTTTGTCCTCATAGTCACCGATCGTGTACAGTTCTTCACGAAATGTGGAATAATTATGTGCCAGCCTCTGTGATCTGCCTGAGTCGGGTCTCTCGAAAGTTTCACTAACATTGACAGTAACTGGTCGTGAGCTGTTCAGTTTGCGATTGGAGTCGAAGAATCCCATTGTGCGCAGCTTGGATTTGATGGAACTATAATCCACCGAACCCATGGTTGTCTTTGAGCGCTCTAGTGATCTGTTTGTGGATTTAACACCTTTGTTTCTCCGTTCGTTTAATGCTGGGATATTATCACAGGAACTGGATACATTGACTTTGCCCCATGCGGATTTTGCAACTGTCTGCGGCTTGGGAAAGGAAAAATTTGTGGATGACAGTTTAGATCGCTTTGGTATGGGCCCAGATTTCAATTCCTTCTTACATTTTACACTTTCGATCGGGACAGATTCGGAAAGCTTTCTCTCTGGTAGTCTAGCTCTCTCCATACATGTGGGAGTCATTGTTATCAATTGCCCAGTACAATAAGTATCGCGGTCCGTCTCTAGTGCAGGGGATGCTCTGGAGCCGTCATCCAAAACTACCTCATTGGAAATTTCACCAAGGACTTTTCGAACGCCTTCACCATTGTAGCCATCATCGATAAATGAGACACTCTCAGAGAACCGGACTCGCCTTTGTTGTCGACCAGTCGTAAAATGTGCTGAGCTGAGCGATGATGAAGCTGTTGATGTACTACTATTGTCGGTTCCTCTGGAAATATTGTCTCTGCTGTTAGAACCAGGACACACTAGACTTAGCAAACTTGCGTAGTTATACACATCGGAACTTTGCTTTTTGAGGATCGGTTTGACGTCCCCCTTCGTTTGTTCCAGCAGACTCCTATTGGGAGAACGTTTGTATTCTTCTGGAGACCCGGCTGCCTTACTTCTTGGTGATAACACATTCACAGAGGCGCAGTCCTCATGGTTTCTCCCGGAAATACTAACGTTCTCTTGCTGGCGATTCTGTTGTTGGTGGTAAGTTCCACACGAATCCGCGCTAAGCCTCCTCGATTGCGAAACATATGGTCTTCGAAATTCCTTATCTCCAGAAGAATTATAAGAGAAGCGTCTTCTAATTGCTGATGTCATCGTATATCGAAGAGAAGAGCAATGCAACTATTAGTTGTATATGTATTCAATTGTCTTGATTATCCACAATAAGAAGTTTACCGGGTATATGTGAACGCTGGAGGCTGTGTCGATCAACAGTTGTGTTGAGCATTCCTCATGTTGATTCCCAGTACTGGCGCAATCTAATCTCGCATTTGTTCTGATGGAATAAGGGAAGGGCTTTGCTATCTGAAAAATACAAACAAGAAAATGTCAATAAGTACTTTGAGCTGCCAGCCTATATAACGATAATGTCAAGGTTTAAAACACGCACTCGACAACACAACTTACACGTATATGGAAATATGAATTACCTTTGATAAGATAGCAGTTTAGTTATGTACATACCAGTTTAACAACATATATGTTCTACGAGTCGCACTTGTATTTGACAGTGGAGTGTTTCCCTCAGTTCGTGACCGCTCGAGTCTCTGTGGCTATACCAACAAACCATCATGTTTGCTCCTCTCCACCTAATAAACTAGTCTATATGCACTTCATACAGTCAAAAGAATATTGACTAAATATGACTGAACCTGTGTCATTTAACATACAAAGTACAGTTCAGAACGACATCGCTCTTTTTGTTTTCCAATAGAAGGCATTCAGTGTCAGCAGGTCAACTGCCCATGGTTGAGTTACCACCTTTGATCATAAAGAGGCGGCGTGTAAACTCACAATTACCTTTGGCGCTATTTATATATATCGACATAATGAAACACGAGGCCAGTCTATTATTTAATGCTTCGTTTGTCAACCAACCACTATATCGTGCCACTACAAATCTCTAAAATTATCCGTCATAAATCTGACAGAACAATGGTCGGCGACTAATCTAAGGATTGCACGGTCAAATCTGTAGTCAGGCAACGCAAAACACCGATGTACCTGCTACAGATCGATCAGTGATGTATGACCAGGGCATTGGTACAAATGAGTACGGTGTTTTTTGAAATATAAGTCTTCTCTCCACATATACCGGACAGTGGTCAGAATTACTAGAAACGAGTTCGTTATTGAGAATGTCTTCCCGCCTCTTGTATATCGCTCCAATTCCGTTTTCACTGCCTATCACTTACTTACTGTTGTGAAGTTTCAAATAAAGTATAATGCCCTGCGAAATATTGATGACATTTTGTTCTATAATCTTTGGAAATGCTCGTGACGGAATCACAGATAAAGCCGTGATGACCAGTGTTAATTGTCTGAGTTTTTGCTGATCTGTTTCAATCTGATTATTCTAATATGCTACCTATATACTGACACACAGTACCCAAGGATGATAGAAAAATGTTCTCGAAAGAAATGAGTTGATTGGGCCATCATACGGTAAACTGTAGTCCATGACGGACTCACAAGATTTTGTGACGGAATCGCGAATGCGCATTTAAATCTTCTCAATAAAAGAGTTTTATTAAGTACACATTTCCTTAAAAAATATTCCTATATGAATTTACCCTATTAATAATAAAATTAAGACTCTTGCCTGTTATTTTGCCTAATGTATACAGTGCCTGGCAAGTGAATATGTTTACTACGGATGTTTTAATTGAAATACCATTCAATAAAATGCTAATTTTCTTCGTTGAGAATTTAGAATTTCTGATAGCTCTTAAAGCGCATCTTCTGTAATCGGCATTTTCCCGGAGATCGTATAAAGCGAATAGAAATCAAACAGCATGCTCTTGGCCTAAGAAAAAAATGTCGTTCTTTTGCGATGGACGCTTTACGTGCAATTCATGCAAGATTGGCCTGAAGAGGGTCCTATCTGACCCATCCAAGTATTTTTTAATTTCATTTGCCGATTTTTTTTAACCGAGCAAAAAGCCGACAAACTTTGGATGGTGGCCCGGAAGTACGATTCTTCGTTATTCTTTTTGAGATTTCTCGATGTTATAACTGTTCTGCAATCAAATATACTGCTCACACTGTAATATGGACCAGCCAATGATATAGTAACAAATCTGCATGTCTGACAGGAACCAACTTTGATAATTCGCCGATAACGTACCAGCGTGCTCCATAGTACATATTTGACATTTTTGCTATATGTATACATGTGGGCAGGTTGTAGTTGAAGACCTTCTTTCACACCATGGGTTTCCTAAAGAAGTTGCGTACAGACAAATATTGGTGATAAGGCAAACCAAATATTTTTGGTCCAGTTGTATAATCTAGGTCCAATTATATAATCTAGGTACATTGCTGTTTTGCCATTAAATGAGCAATAATGTTCCCTGTTAAACCTTCAAAATACTTTACTATCGATGTCTGCTTCCCTACTGAGCCAGCAAACGACGAGTGTTTTGGAGGTATCTGCAATAATCGGGAGAATAGGCAAATGGAATTGTCATAATATACCACCATACAAACAGATACATTAAATGCGTTTTATTCGGTTAAAAAAAAAAACACTTTTGGACAGAGATCGAACTATTCTTCCATTTACAGCATACTTTTATCAAGGGCTTACTCACCCTTATACGTATTGATGCGAATTTCAAGCTACTCTATAAGAAACACGAATGACATCCCTTAAATGTATAGTTGAACCAAAGTCTTACGGCCTTGCACGTCGGTGATAAATTTTAAAAAATTAGAATCAAAGTTATCAATGGACGCAGGCGGTCTACAAGGTCCTAATAAGGATTTGTTACATAAAGAGCAGATAAAACCCAAATGTCCCTTCGCATCAAGTTTTTCTCTCCGACATTGAAATTTTCCTGTATGGCATCCACATACTTTAGAACTCGAAGTTTTTGAAGACATAGTAAACCCTTGAAATAAGTATTTTGTAAATGAAAGAATAGTTCCATCACTGTCCAAAAGTATTTAATAATTATTCCGATTTAGTTTTTTAATAGAATAAATCGCATTTAATGTGTTAAATTTGATGTGTTTGTATGGGGGGGGGGTCTATTACGACCATTCCATTTTCCAATTCTCTCGATTATTGCAGATATCTCCAGTTCACTCACCGTTATGCTGACTCAATAGGGAAGTAGACATCGATAGTAAAGTATTTTGAAGTTTTGACAGAGAACATTATTGTTTATTTAATGGCTAAACAACAATGTACATAGATTATATAATTGGACCTAGATTATGCAACTGGACCAAAAATATTTGTTTGCCATTTCACCAACATTTGTCTGTACGCAACTTCTTTAGTAAGCCGATGGTGTGAAAGAAGGTCTTCAACTACAACTTGCCCACATGTACATATAGTAAAAATGGCAAATTAATACTTGGGAGCACCCTGTTACGTTATCGGCGAATTAGCAAAGAACTGTTCCAGTCAGACATGCAGATTTTTTACTATATCAATGGCTGGTCCATATTACAGTGTGCATAGCAGTATACTTGATTGAACAATAGTTATAACATCGAGAAATCACAAAAAGAATAATGAGGAATGGCACTTACGGGCCACCATCCAAAGTTTATCGGCTTTTTACTCGGTTAGAAATAATCGGAAAGATAAATTTAAAAAAATACTTTTTGACAGTGATGGAACTATTCTTTCATTTACAACATACTTTTTTACTTTCTCCTTAAATAGCGGCATATTTCCTGCAAAACGACTTTACTTGCTGTTAGAGAGCATTACAGAATCTATCCTGATCACCCAAACGTTTATCTTGGTCAACAAGAGACCGTCCCGCTAGTTCCTTGCATTACACGGAGTCTACATAGGGCCTACTGACGGCATATTTTTAAAAACTTATCCCTGTGATGATCTGTATCCTAGTCACACTTTTCATGGTAGCTGTTCATGTGGACATCTTGAATGATATGACCACACGGCCCCTATCATCGGCTTTAGTGGTATTCTTCCTTGCACTATTCTCTGAAGCTGGACATGTCCAACCTACAATAACCTTATAGATATGAGTTGAGATACCCCTAGACGGCCAGGGATAATTGCATCATAAAAGCCCAAAGTGACGTTCATAGCATTACATGTGTGGACATACATTAACTGAAGAATATGTGATTAAAGGATCAGCAAATGTTATCAATGCAATCTATATCGCTACATGCGAAACATCATTCACGCATATTCTTCGAAAGAAAGAATCTCTGCAAGATTTTAGTTGAAAGAAAATAAGTCCACTCAAAATTGTTTCAAATAATATAGCGCTATACCGTGAATATACTAATGGTTTTCAATGGAGCCCAGGTTGTAATTTTGTCCACCTGGCGGAACAGTGTAACTGCTTGGAAATACAGTCGCTATAGCGTCCTTTGAAGTTGTCATTACTCTCATACACCACAAACACACCTGCACGCACCGATACAGGGGCGTAGGCAGGTCTTCAAAAGAGGGGGGGGGGAGGGGAGGGGTACAACTGTGGAAAATTTTACTATCCCGGACAATGCTTTGAAATTTTAGGCTTAAATTACCGCAATCTAGCGTATTTTGAATTGTTTGAGGTAATATTCCTCGCCATAACTTGGCGTTAGTTCAGAAAATCTATTTAAAAAACATCGGATACATAAGCGAAGTACAATAATAGATGATATCAATATGAATTCGTCGGACAGTCTGAATATGATATTCACACCACTTTACAGCTGTAAACATGTCGTAACTACCCGAGAAGTGGGTCTACTGAACTCCTTGGAGTATAACAACACAAATCAGTTCTACTTATCCCACATATAACCTACACCAATGTAGCTATAGTAAATACGACAAATATCCGTAGATCTATACTATACCATGTGTAATCTGTATTACCGTGAAGTGCATTAACAAAACGAAGTGGCTTACTTATGCATGTTCTTCGTTCTCCTCTTCCGCATATATGTATATGTGTGCGTTTCCACACCTCGTATTTGCAAATGACGCCACTATATATATCTATGTACGGTATATATATATATATGAAATCACCGAGATCGGCCAAGCCGCTAAGTTACTGTCATAAGTATTCTGACGTGACAGTATTGACCCTATAACCGATCGGTTTAATCTAGCTCAGGATAAGTTCTTGACCTGTGTATGACGTACTTAACTGAACCCGATAAGTAATTTGTGTGGGAGTCACACGATCATAATTCATTCCAGCCCACACCCCTCTACTTATAATTAAAATCCAAGATATTATTTTCCATTCACAAAAGTTAAGATTGATATTGATTTTTGGAAGTTAACAAACTTTGTCATAAAATGAAATCAGTTTATCAGCCATCCCCTAATATTCCATAGCTAACCAGGTTTGTCGATTCTGCTGTTACTTTGGATAGGCCTACTCGTGAAGCCAGTTAGTCTCTGTTAAGTATTAAATGTAGGCGGTAAGCAAGTAAAAAAAAAATGTACTTGCAAAAATTTTATAGAAGCGGCGATTCAATCAGTAAGGATAGTATTATATTCATGTCTTCAATAGAAGTGGCGATTCAACTAAGGATGGTATTATATTCATGTCTTCAATAGAAGCGGCGATTCAACTAGGGATAGTATTATATTCATGTCTTCAATAGAAGCGGCGATGCAACTAAGGATAGTATTATATTCATGTCTTCAATAGAAGCGACGATTCAACTAAGGATGGTATTATATTCATGTCTTCAATAGAAGCGACGATTCAACTAAGGATAGTATTTTTATCATGTCGTCAATAGAAGCGACGATTCAACTAAGGATAGTATTATATTCATGTCGTCAATAGAAGCGATGATTCAACTAAGGATAGTATTATATTCATGTCTTCAATAGAAGCGACGATTCAACTAAGGATGGTATTATATTCATATCGTCAATAGAAGCGACGATTCAACTAAGGATAGTATTATATTCATGTCGTCAATAGAAGCGACGATCCAACTAAGGATAGTATTATATTCATGCCTTCAATAGAAGCGACGATTCAACTAAGGATGGTATTATATTCATGTCGTCAATAGAAGCGACGATTCAACTAAGGATAGTATTATATTCATGTCGTCAATAGAAGCGACGATTCAACTAAGGATAGTATTATATTCATGTCGTCAATAGAAGCGACGATTCAACTAAGGATAGTATTATATTCATGTCTTCAATAGAAGCGACGATTCAACTAAGGATGGTATTATATTCATATCGTCAATAGAAGCGACGATTCAACTAAGGATAGTATTATATTCTTGTCTTCAATAGAAGCGACGATTCAACTAAGGATAGTATTATATTCATGTCGTCAATAGAAGCAACGATTCAACTAAGGATAGTATTATATTCATGTCGTCAATAGAAGCGATGATTCAACTAAGGATAGTATTATATTCATGTCGTCAATAGAAGCGGCGATTCAACTAACGCTAGTATTATATTCATGTCGTCAATAGAAGCGACGATTCAACTAAGGATAGTATTATATTCATGTCTTCAATAGAAGCGACGATTCAACTAAGGATAGTATTTTTATCATGTCGTCAATAGAAGCGACGATTCAACTAAGGATAGTATTATATTCATGTCGTCAATAGAAGCGATGATTCAACTAAGGATAGTATTATATTCATGTCTTCAATAGAAGCGGCGATTCAGCTAAGGATAGTATTATATTCATGTCTTCAATAGAAGCGACGATTCAACTAAGGATAGTATTATATTCATGTCTTCAATAGAAGCGACGATTCAACTAAGGATAGTTTTATATTCATGTCGTCAATAGAAGCGATGATTCAACTAAAGATAGTATTATATTCATGTCTTCAATAGAAGCGGCGATTCAACTAAGGATAGTATTATATTCATGTCGTCAATAGAAGCGACGATTCAACTAAGGATAGTATTATATTCATGTCGTCAATAGAAGCGACGATTCAACTAAGGATAGTATTATATTCATGTCGTCAATAGAAGCGGCGATTCAAGTAAGGACAGTATTATGTTGATATCGTCAAATACATATGACGGGCAAGTTTTCCTTTTCCAAAAACGTTTTCACGTCCTTTGACAGAGTGTCAAATTGTTCAGCCACGATTACGTTGCATCTGTTCAGTTAAACAACATGAAGATCATGAACAGATTTAGTTATGGCAATTACGAAACGCATTACCATGAGCCCGCCCGCTGTACAGACCTTTTGGTCTTTGATATATGTTGGCATTTGTGGGAAGTTGATGCTGGGTCAACATCGGGCCTTACAGACTAGTCTTTTGTGTTAATTGTCGTCAATTACATCTGACGACGATACAGCTCACCAATCTTCAATGTACGAGTTGTCACAGCGAAACAGCTCACCAATTACCAGTATACGAGTTGTCAGAGCATTTCCATCGTAGCTCTCTAGATTTGTATCTAATACCGCTTCTGCCGGTGCTAGGGGTCGTGTGGTCATATCATTCAAGTTGCCACATGAACAGGTACAATAAAAGCGTACCTGAGATACAACACATATCTCGAATCGTTAGATTCTTGGTATATGCTTTAGAATAGGTTTACCAGAAGACTATTCTGTGAAGTCATATGACGCAGTCAGTATGTCGGCACCTCTTCCCACTTCCCTTATATGTGTTGTAACTGTAAGCTACGATCTGACTGTTCCAAATAATCTCCTGTTCCATGATTTGTAGCCTGTTTCGGGTGTTTGTGAGGCGCCAATCACCTCCTCGAATCACCTCTTCGATTTTTCTGAATAGAATGATGTTTAAAACATGCGGTGATTTTCATTTTGCCACTCACCGCTGACATCTGTTTCACACGTCGTCAAACCCTCGACTCTGCGGCGTTTTTGGGTTTGACTCGGTGTTGAACAGGCGTCAGCGGTGACTGGTAGCGCAACCACCACCACCACCAAATCGGTGTTTAACACCTAATCACGACACTTGAGAAGCCCAGAAAGAAGGCGCTTGCTGCAACACCATCGAGCCAAGTTCTGGAATAATGTTGTGTATTCATGCCGAGTAACAAGCAAAATAGAGGAACGGCAATGTTAATTACCTACAAGTTATATAAACTCGAACAACTAAACTCACGATTTCGAAAGGCTATGGATGATTTTCTCGTTGAGACTTTGTGTCCACCGTCTTAATCCACTGCTGAAGTAATTGATGCCGGTCAACCTAGCTTGCATGTCAGTATCCATATATCCTGAACATCATTAACGAGAGCTTTATAACAGTTCATCATGCATGCCAGTTAACCGGTCGCTTTTCTCGATAGCTGAGCGTAAATCCCGTCGGTATTACACTAGCATATAACTGTAATATGATTTATTACAATAGAATAATCTGGCTAGTTTCACCTGCTGCCATGTTAATTGGCAATGGTCCAGCACATCACACAAATCAATATGTTGTAACGCCCATGTCAGCCCGTAGGCTTTTATCAAGTGCTCGGATACTTATTAGTCTGCAAGTCAAGCCTGTCTTACACAAAGAAGTCAGACGTCCAGCTAATGTTAAAAGTGAAATTAAATCCGCCAAGATATCGACATATTTTGTGGTGGTAAAACGTGATTTTATCGTCCCAAGTCATGCAACCATTCAGAAACTGGAGCTCAATCATAATTTGTGTTGACTGGTTCACAAACACAAACTTGAACAAGTCAGATCACGTATATTTTGACGCAAGATTTGCGCACAGATCAGAGTGAATGTACACGATTTGTTTGAGTTTTTATTGCTTGCAGGTTAAAAGATTGAACACAAACACAGACAGTTCCAGTTTCTTAGTTAATGCTATGCAAACTGAGAACGTGGTATAGTCTCTTTTATTGCAGAGACGTGTGACACCAGGTATAAGTAATATCCTCATGCTAATATACGTGACGTACACAGAAGAATTACAAGTCAGATAAATAACTGCACATGTGCAAATTATAAATCTTGGTTTCAGCACGGACCTATTGACTTACAATCATTTTGCATGAACCCAAAGCAAATAAATAAACCCTAGACCGATTACTTGAAATTCGGGTAACCTAAACTGTATATGCGTGCGAAATCATATCGTTTCTTCTTCTGTTTTTCAAGGTTTACAAATCCCCCAAACAATGTATGGCTCTACCGGAATCTGATCAATACCTGGAGATTTACCTTTCTTGGATCGAATAATGACTTCCATTATTTCATCCATACTAATATCTATATTACAGCGATCAAATCCAGGAATATATTCATCAGTGTAATTAGAATCACATGGCATATATTTAGTCTCTTTTTGTACAAACAATTTACTAAAATCATCTTCCCATTTTCTCAATACACTTACTTTATCTGTATAAATTGTTCCTTCCACATTAACTTCCATTGGAATTTTCTTGCATCTTTCATTGCCGACACCCATCTTCCCTATTTCCTTCCAAAAATTATGTTGATCATACATTGAACAGTTGTCAAGATTTGTATGACAAGTTTGTATATAGCACCGCTTATATCTTTGCACACTTCTATCAAATAATTTTCGTTTTTCACAACATACCCTTTTTTTTTACACTTTTTCATATTACCCCTGGCCTTTAGCCATTCATTTTCAGCATTGCACATATCATTCCACAACAATGAAAGTTCATCATTCCCCCAAACTTTGCCTATTCGTCGTTTTTTATTATTCTTTCTGGACATTATTTTCACGGTCTTGTGGGAAATTTTAGATTTCATTTCATTTTGAACAATTTCAGTGAACATGTCATATGCTAAGTCTACGTCATTTTGGATTTTTTCACTTTTGTCTAAGTTATCAATAATTTCACTTATCATTGTAATTTCCTAGACGTTTGACAAAAAATCAGGGGGTACAGTAGAGAAATCAAATTTGACATATTCATTGTCTATGTGGATGTTGGATAAACAATCATTTTCCACAGGTATACATAAGACAGAGTTAAAACATTCCAACATAGTAGAGAGTGGTCGGGAATCACAGTTGTTGAACTTAATCCATTATACAAGCCAGTTTCTTGACACAACTGGAGTGCTCTATGTACTGTAACTCTGTATACATATGCAAATCCTCATATGGAACTAAACAATAGTCAACAACAGATTTGCCTTTACTGGAGTTTGAAGTAAAGTCATTGGACGAACTGTTCCTGCCATTCAATATGCATAAATTAGCATTTCTTAAGAATTCACAAAAGATTGGACCATAGCTATTTGTTTGCCAGTCCACGACATCTCTGAGCGTTAATTGGTCGATGCCGGGTATACAATCGTGATTATCTGCACACCGGCTGTTAAAGTCGCCACAAATAAAAAGTTGGCCACGTGACTGGTATTCGTACACTTGAAATAACAAAGTATCAAAAAAGTCATGCACATTAACTGCACGAGTCGAATTTCCAGGTGGTAAATAGCACACACATATAACAATGTTGTTTGACATAATTTTATCCTTTAAATTGATCCACAAAATACCCTCATGATCCTTATCAATCACGTCAATGTCAAATGATTCAAGCAAAGTATCCTTGAGAAGTACACCAACTCCGCCAGAGCCAGTTTTTGCCTTCATATGCAAGTTAGTTCGATTATGGCCCACCCAAGTGTAGCCAGTTACATCGAGTCCTTGACTATGAATTAGATGGGTTTCCGCAAGTCCTATTATATCAAGATCTTTGTAATTGACACACTGTTCCCGCAAACTAAAGTTTTCAGTTGATGCACACTCCAACTTTGTACATTCCAAAAGCCGCATGCTAACTAATGGTTCCGCCTATTGTTATTCTCTTGTGTATGCCCGCTATAGTTCTGTCACCCCCCTGCCTATTATTTGGCGACCTTCGTGTAAACCCGCGCGAATTTCGACGGCCTCGGACGTCTTCCCAGTTGTCGTTATCTTGTGGTTGATCTCGAGGAAGAGGTGACACAGGACTTCTCTGCCTGTATAGTCGTGGACCAGATCCCGGCTGTTGTCGGTTATCATTTGCATATCTATGTCTCCCCCCAGGGGTACTTTCACGGATGATTCGACCGCCTTTCATCTTCACACTAATACCGTTCCTATGCCGGACGTTGACTGTTTCGCACATGTTAGAATTCTGAAACCTCTGTTCTCTGGATTGTGTTCTGTTAATAAAAAACATCTTTAAAATTTCTGCTTTCTTTCAGTTTCGCCTTTTTGTCCAGGATTTCTTTTAAATTCTCTACTGGTTTACAGGTTACCATAATAATCCTTGGGATTCGCGGTCTTTTGCTAACTTTCCTTTCGGCCTTTTCCACCGTCACATTTTTTAATTTCATTCCGTCCTTTATAACGCCGTTGATTTTGGACATTACATTTTCGTGGTTACTTTCCTGTACACCTCTGAAAACTAAGCTCAGCAGGTGTTCACTTGCCTCGTTCACATGACTAGTGTTGTTCACTTTGGTCTTTATTTCGTCTATTTCTTTACGTAGGCCTGACTGACAGAAGGGGAGATAACCCTGTTTGGAGGTTGACATTAGACATGTCAGTTTCACTTGAGTGCAGAGGCGCAAGAATGGGGGATTCTACGCGAGACCAAAACGAAGTTGTGCGAATTAGCTATTTTATTTC
Organism: Hanleya hanleyi; assembly: GCA_036873755.1. Taxonomy (NCBI): domain Eukaryota; kingdom Metazoa; phylum Mollusca; class Polyplacophora; order Lepidopleurida; family Hanleyidae; genus Hanleya; species Hanleya hanleyi. The sequence continues at coordinate 7,445 of JAVTVY010015711.1, read as the reverse complement.
TCACTCTAATGGTACAAGCTTCTTTGTTTTCTTAAGAAAAATCATATTACAAACGGCCTAACATATTTGAAAAAATAATAAATAAAATCGGTAGCAATTCACAGGAAAATGATATGCTTTTTATTTTGTGATGGGGGCACTTCGAGGCAATTGATCATTTCAATCGATCGCTTTCTGGAGGTGTGCCTTCGTTTTATGAATGTGATTGCGCCGATGTTGGATGTCACGGGACCAATCGGATGTGACCATTTGGGAAACGGCCTAATATACTCAGATAGCACCCGTTACCGCATGGCTAAGAGCAGAAGTTTCTACGTATGATCGTGCCATGCGTTCGGATGATGTCCTTGTTATGACATTAATAACCATAAAGTACCGAAAATGTTGTAAAAGGGCTTTTTAAAGTACCACGCGACGTTGATTCAAGACATTTATTGTAAAAGACTTTAGAAACATCATCTTGTGACGAGTTTTAATACTTTGGCGATCGGTACACGGGATGCAATAAGGCGTAACCATGTTTTCGCAAATAATGGCGTAATACATACGATGGTATACAAGATAATCTGTAATCGGGTGTTGAATCTCAGTGTCAGACCACACGTGTAACAGCACTAATCGCAAATGGTGTGTGAACATATGACTTCGTTCACGCTACAATAAAGCGCAGATCATATCTGTATCATCCCCCAGGTAAGGAGTATGGGCAAGATTCTCGTAATGATAATGGTGTCGAAAGTCAAAAAATTAAATGGACTTGTTTGTGTGAGAAATCAGATGCGAAAAAGCGATGTTCACATGACTGAACAATGTTTCCATCAGAGCCCCGTTATGATCGATGTTGGAGAGCAGCAGGATAACTGTAAATAACTAAGTTATACCGTACTCTTATTGTTAATCAACTCAGTATCTCAACTTATTCATATTTTCATACGGTTTTTTATTCTTTGTGATCAAGTTGAAACAGAACACATAAAGTGCAGTAAATATGCCACAGTTAAAGACAATATGAGCTATTAGCATAAACAAAGAAATAAACTTCCCAGATATTATTGTATATACAGGGTGTAGTACGTTTTTAAAAATATCCTAGCTGTTCCTATAGACAGGTAGATAGGTCAGAAGGTGCTACTAAGGTAATAAATCTCGAACGATAAGAGCCAGTCACATACAATATGAAGTATTTAAGTAGTGTGTTTAGACAGGAGTTGACACTTGGGTGTATGTTTCAGCAATTACATTAACTCCACCCAGCACTAGAAACAGGTATAAAGAACTCAACTAATGACTGAAGACAGTCTTGAGAGCTTATAACACATGATGTTTCTCAAACTTCTTTCGATTGTAAACGATAAATTTGCACCTGTGACCTTGATGCGAAATGCGGCAGCCGATAGGGCGAGAGTCAAGAAAAAACAAGAACCAAAAGAGCAGCCCTGTCGAGCTTTACCGAGTAAAACAACCTGGAGAAGAAAGTAATAAACAGATAGATGTGATGAACTTAGCCATCGTTTAGTCATATATCACCAGAGTTGAATATCAATACAATCTAGAAAGGAGAGAAGCCCCACATTGGTGACGTTTGAAAGGTGTGAAAGTCATCTGCCCCGAAATGTTAGGATAAGACCACGATTAAACCCTTTCTGAATATATAAGGTTATGGGGTGAGGTTTCCCACACTAAAAGCCCACTGTTGGCCCAAATACCTGGTCGACGTGAGTACGTAAATGGATGGTCCAGCTTTGACGCCCAATGGTTGGAACAACGGTGGACCAGTGTTGATCCGACACACCATATTACTTTACTGATCAACTAGAACGAAGATAAGGGAACTACTACAATATGAAACGTGTTCCTCTGTCAAGGTTTGACATGGAACCTCAAGAAGCAAATACCTGATGGCAAGTTCTCCAAGGTAAACTTGTCACCGGTTCAGTGACAGTGGGAATTGAGAACTGCGTAAAATCTCCAAGAACAGCTGTATATCAGTACATAAATCCATGTCCATGCATGAATGGAAATGCTGATGCTACATTTTAGAAGACTGACGACGGAAGGATGAGGAGCGGTGGTGGATCCATTAAACATCCTCTCTTGATAGGTCATTGATACTACACATCAAACTAGTATGATGTGATGGTAGTTTCCTTTATTGGACCAGGTATAGAGACCCCTCATTGGACAGACAGGCAATATTTCAATCTATTTAGGTTAGGGTTTCATAACGTGTTCAACAATGGATTTGAACTGACAGACCAGAGTAGATGGACTGATAGAATTGGCTGCATTGCCCGATGCAAGATAGGGCATCATGCCACGTGTTCATTATGCATATTTTTCTCTTAGATTGACTCTGTCGCGTACGTTTCGTCAAATTGTTACCACTGTTACTGCGATAAAAGAGCAAGAAACCAATTGGTATTTATGCTGTACTCCTGGTCTACATGATGCAAAGAATTTACTCTAATCGTGACTCTCTCTGTACTTTCTCGTGACCAGGTGAACACAAACTGCACTGAGGCTCGAATACACGACCCCAACAAACAAATGAAAATCAATAATTGTCTCAGACAATATTATATCGATTAGAAGTTCAACAACAGTACCTATCGATTATACTCTGTGGAACCCATCTCCTAATGAGTCTAACTTAAATGGGAAACAAACAAAAACCAACAATAAAACATAGCAACTACACGATTCCTCTTTTCTGTCGGAGAGACCGTGCAAATTAACTCAATGCAAACTGAACTTGATCCACAGATACGATCGCTGTTCCCAGTCTGAAAATTTGATTACGGTAATTAAAAACTGTGCATCGTTCTCCTTTCTTCTACAGAGACTCCATTTAAAATATCAGTGATGGGCTTCGAGCAAATAGAAACCGGTACAGTGTACTGTACTCCCAGTGGAGCAATTTGTCTATATAGAGAAACAATTATTGCAACGCCAAGAGAACCATTATTTCACCAAATAATGCGTTTCGTTTGCGTTTTATAAAGTATCATGTTGCAACTCTTAATACCGGTATGATGGCGCAACGCTTAAATTCCTACGGGTGGGCTTGATATTATGGCCGCTCTTGATTATGGCTGTTTCTTTTCCTTGCACGCGCGTTCACGAAACTGAATAGAATTTTACAGGTTTCAAGAGATGATAACTCCTGATAATATTTGAAAATTGCAGCCTCATATAATATAATATTTTTCCTATTGAGAATGAATTCAAAGAAAAGGTACTTTTTCATTGCAAATTCTCGGAGGACTCTAGATTCAAGTTTCTAGGAATGAAGGGAAAAGTCTATACCACCTTTAATTCATTACATCAGTTCTTCTCCTATGAATTCTGTCAGTCATCGATGTTATTTACAATAATGTTCCTGAAACGCAGGTCTCTGAAACATCTGTCACTCTCTATTGCTTTCATACAAATGCATGTATATTGAAACATTTGTGGTGATCACCTTTTCTCGCAAAAGAATGCTCCAAAAACTATTGCTTAGTCGTAAAAGTGGCTTCTCTTCATCTGGGAAGCTAGCGCGATCTAACACAGCTTTCGGCTCGAAAAGCACACCAAAGGTTCTTCCTGGGAAATAAATATTCTATTCAAACTGTTATCTATTTGTTAGGAAAAGCTCGATAAACTTCAAATAAACGGTCATAATACCAAGACTACCCATAGTAACAAGAACATAATGTGACACTTGTACCAATAACTCTACATTATCAGTCTTGCCTGAACTGATAGTCTCTTCGCTTACCACGGCCACCTAATGAATGACGACTGTATATTGGCACTGTACATCACGGATACAGCGCAGTTTTCATCTATTTAGGATGTTAACGTCCTTCCTGTTTAATTGAACGAGTATTCAGAGAGAAGTATTATGATAGGTAAATAACTACATGCAGGGAATCATTGAACCAATAAATGAGATGGGTCCAGTCTATTGAACACAGTGCACCCGATTGAAGTTTTCATACATAACAGACTAAGGCTGAGTACTGGCTTTATATACATTATAAGAGACGCGGATTTGCAAGACATCTCAATCACAGAGTAACACTGATCTTCTACAGGCATGTGTCCGGATTGAACATGCTGTTTAACCACATCAAGATTATCTGAACAATGTCCCTGTCTTGTTAGTTTCCGCTCTCAGAGCTTGTACTGGCCATGCTGTCAGTGAATACACCTGTGCTACAAATACAGGTGAAGTTGTATACATAATTGAGCAACCACTATCTAAATAACAGAAAAATAAATGTTCCTACCTTCTGCGGTAAAATGACTTCAATGACTCGATACTCCTAGCCCTCAGAATTACTGCTTTTATACCGCGTGTTTACAGTTTCAGTAGACTGGTTTATCATCACGTGACAACTTGGGTAATCGAAGCTACCAAGTAAATGTTAGAAGTGTTCTCCCTTTTGTGAATATCTACCGTGCGATTTCTATCAGCTTTTGAGCCACGATGAAACCGTCGACAAAGGGTTGACCCGAAGGAAGAGATTGTATTTGTGCCCAAATATCTCATTTAGCCGAGGAAATGTGATTTCATGAAAAGATATATATAGTACAAAAGAACGAGCTGGATCCTATTAGCTCAAAAAGAGCAGGGACAAATATGAAAACCAATAACCCAAGTCGACTGCTCGATATAAGGACCGCAACACTCAACCGACCGTTTTGACAGGTTATGTATGTATCGGGATTTCGTGGGCTACAATCAATCTATATTCCCTTTGGTCGAACAATAGTCAATAAGGAGAACAATTCTCGTTGTCATACACCTATAGAACCATGGGTTCCGACCAGTTGCTGTGTCGCGTTTCGACGCACACATGGTTAAACTACCCTGTTATGTTCCCGGCAAAGCACGCCCTATTTCCATACCTGTACAGGACCGACTATAATAGAATATTTTATATCGGTACAATTCATCATTATAAGCCCTGTTGGCAACTGGCTCGTTTATAGATTAATAACTTTATATTGTCTGTAATGTACAACGTAATGGATGGTGTTAGATAACATTCATTGCCGATATATTCAATGAGCTTGTATACAATATACCTGTCAATTCCAGTATAAACGAATAAAGCCAACTGTGAAGGAGCTATTGTCAACGACTCTCATATAAACGCAAATAATAAAGATGATTAATGTAATACTTCCCGATGTCATAAATCATATAGCAGTATAGATCTGTTCCAGTAGCCAAATTGTTAGTATTTATTGCGCAATCGCTATTACTCTTCACGACCACTGTGTAAAATACTTGAATCTGTCTGGAATTTAGGGGAATTTTTACTCCGAAATTTTACTGGTGCATGTGTATTATCATTTTTCATGATTTATCCACTATTTCTCAAGAAATATTGATAATTTGCCACAAATAATTCGTTCCAATTCATCAACAACGAGTGAACGAATGGTTAAGATTGTCATCTGAAAAAGCAAAACTGTTCACCTCTCACTCGTGCTAAATGGCTCAGAGCCTTTCTTTGCATCATCGATTTGTACAGTAACTGAAATCTTTCATTAGATTATAACGATTTGAAAACGCGTGGAAAAAAAATTGAGGAAGTCCCCGATAGTGTACTAGATTAATATTATATTCGGGGGCGCAGTTGGTCTGTATTTCCCTGGAGGATTTTCATAATTTGTCCTTCCACTTATCCTTCTAAGTATCTAACGCAAGCGGTCTCTCACTGAACTTTTGCACAAAAAACTAGAAGTTGTTAGTGGCTTACAGAGAAGAAAATAGTTTCAAAATGTCCTTCCATCACACTGCACTGTGAAAAATTTGTGTTGTTTTAACACAATTTCTGTGCTAAAATAGTTTCAACACAAAATGTTTTGTGTTAACATAAACATGGTCTTGTGTTAAGGTTACTGTTTCGGGTCCAAGTTGCGTACGTGTACGTATCACAATTTTGCTTCATTACGGGGCAGTGCTTTTTTATATTCATACAAACTATACATTTTCTGAAAGCCTTTGATTCAAGGAATTTAGATAAATAAATAACTGTCTCAAATTTATTACAAGAATCGATTTATTTAAAGATAAATGATGTCATTTAGAAAAGTATAGTCCTCAAAATCTCGCGCTAATAACTCTCCCAGTTTTCATCAAACAAAATTGCTTTTTTGGAATAATGAACTTTACCATTTGAATAAAAATAGGTTGCCTCAGTTTTTTTTAGTTAGGACCTAGAAGTTATTTTATCGTCCTGCAAAGTTGAAAGATTGAAAAAATCTACAAAAACTCGACCCCTCTCCACTAATTCATAAATAATTCATGAACAGGTCCGAACTTATCAAATTTGAGGCAACCTTTTGAAGATGTACATGATTGGAATATTGTGTCCAAAGTTCATGTTTGTACATAAAATAACAAGAGAGAAATTAGAACGGGAAAACCCACTTTTTGGCGAAAAACTAAACGAAGAAAACGGCCAAAAACCAATCAGCCTACTGCACCACGAATGGCTTGAGTTTTAAAAAGTCAAGTTTTTTTTTACTACAATGCACTAATTTTCATAATTTCTTATTCCCCCAACCTTTAGGTTTGACTGAGTATACTCTGGCATGAGACAAAAACAAAAATCGAGAATTTGAAGTTTCGACCTGATACAGTAACCTTAAACTTCATATATCAACACAAATTGTGTTGAGTTTAACCCAGATTGGTGTTGATTCTAACACAATTTGGTGTTATTTTCAACACAATTCTGGTGCTAAAATGGCTTCAACACAATTCTTTCTGCAGTGTGGACTAGTTCGATTGTTTCCATCCAAAACAAAAGAATCAATTTTAGCCTGAATCTCTGTACCATTTCAAAATGTTTAGATTCCGTATATTTGCATTTCAATTTGGTAAAAACTGAGAGTATGGCATAAATGCTTCATTTTGCAGTAGTGAATGAAGGGGAGGGGAGATATTGTTTCGTATCTACAAACAGCTTCATCAACAATGGTGTGCAGAACGGTATGCTATGCGTTGGAAAATGCAGAAAGGTCTGGATAGAAGAGGAATGAATACAGTTTAACGGAATGACCCCTCCCGCTCCCACCCAAATCAGCCCGATGCCTGTATATCGCCTTTTAGTGGTTAAACCACAAAGGATCGAGGATGGCATTGGATCAGGTGACGGGTTAGCAACCCATATTTAAATTCGACCTTGTCGCGTTCTTGATTTCAGTTCGCTTGAACTACAGAATTTAATTATAATGAAATAACATTTTGTATCCCTTTATTACGAGCATTACTGTTCTTTGTTCAATTTTGTGCGATCTTTGTTGGGTGGTTTGATTCGTTCGCTCTATATTTGCATATTAGAGCATAGGAACTTGAGATCCTGTTTTATTGCCAAAGCACAATATAAATGTAAGATATGTTCCGTTAAATCTAATTTCACCTGATTATGAGGTAGCAATTT